>WBNM01008815.1:0-38590 GCA_013399055.1 Ramphastos sulfuratus | reverse complement strand
AGAGGGAAGATTTAGACTGGATGTTAGGAGGAAGTTCTTTCCAGTGAGGGTGGTGAGGCACTGGCACAGGTTGCCCAGGGAGGTTGTGGCTGCTCCCTCCCTGGAGGGGTTCAAGGCCAGGTTGGATGAGGCCTTGAGTAACCTGTGCTAGTGGGAGGTGTCCCTGCCTACGGCAGGGGGTTGGAACTAGATGATCCTTGAGGTCCCTTCCAACCTTACCATTCTATGAAAAAAAAATAATGGAAGCAAGCAAATATCTCTCTTTTTTTTTTTAATTAGTGATCTGAAGAAAAATGCAGCATGGACAGAATAACCTTCCCCCACCCCCGCCCCCACCAGCCTTTTTTTCTAAGAAAATAACTGTTTTTAATGCAGTTTTCCCTAAATATTTCCCAATGGAGATTTTACAAGGGGGAACATCAAATGCCTTGAATAACAGCTGGTGCTACTAGTCCCATCTAAAAAGCTTCATATGTATATATGAGAACTTAAAAACCATACACTAAGGCCTGCCTTCACACTTCTTTATGTATTGCATTCTACTTATTTCAGACCTTTCTTTGGCCAGTTACTTTACAAAGCAACCTCTACACTATAAGCAAGCAAGCTGCAGGTACTTGTATCTCATGTCTTAGACAAAAAGGACTAATCATAATATAAAGGTGAAAGTTACAATAGTAATTGTTACTCATGTGGGTATTGTAACATCTAATGTTTATTTCTATGCAGCTATTTTTTTTTTTAATAGCCCTGAAGTTTGGCTTTTTCAGTATACTCTGCCAAAATCAGGTTTCCCTCCCTTTTACACCATGTTTATGACTGTTTTTTTTTTCCCTTTACAGAAATTCTATGGATATGTGGAACAGATTGAGAGCTGGCTCAGCAGCAAAGAGGCTTTTCTAGCTAATGAGGACTTAGGGGTATGTGCTCCAATGAATTATGATTTTCTCTGCAGTCTATCTGTAGGAATGGGAGCTGTGAATTATGATGATGTGCTCTGAAACTCTCTGTCATCTTTCTCCTTCTGAAGTTACTGCTTCATCTTGTTGACAGTTTAGGATCAGATTTCCTTCCTTGATACTTTATGGAGGATAGAATTATCAGTAATGGAATGGTTCAACTGTTCCCATTATAGGAGGAAAATGAAACTGCATGTCTCCAAGTTGTCATATCTGACCCACACAGAAGTTTAGATTTTTGTTTTTCTGGCCCATTTGATGTGAGGTTTGCTGCTTCAGTTAGAATAGTGGGAAAGCCAAGTGTGTTGCAGTAACAATGGTTTGACACCATTATATTCTAAAATTGAAAGTGCAGAGGGGTGCTGAAAAGAGAGTCATTAAGATTGAGGTTCACAAATGTTACAAGAAGTAAAATTCTATATTTCTTACAGATTAACTTTAATGTCAGACTCCAGTCCTCAAACTAAAGGCTAGATCTGAGCTCTTCCAAACTCCATGAGTTGAAATCAAGGCTCTAATTTCAATCTTTTTCTGTGACATATTTGTTCACTTAACTATGATCTCATTTCAGCATTTCACATTTGCTTCCTAAGTGACTTCTGTCTTAAGACTGATAGACAATTGTCGACAATTGATGCTTTATCTCTTGAGAAGAAATATGTTCTATGCAGCACAAAAATATGCAGGACAATCTAAGGATCCAGCAGTTTAGTTTTGACCCTGACCATGCATAGAACATTATTTAGGCCCCAAGTCTCAGATTCAATGCCAATAAATGTCAAAGACCAATAAATTTTCATGGCATCTTGCAAACGTGGAGTAAACTGGATTATCGGTGTCACAGATGGAAAAACTCTGACTGAAAGCAGCTTCCCCTTTTTTAATTCTATCCAGGACTCAGTGTCTAGTGTGGAGACCCTACAGCGGAAACATACACAGTTTGAAAAAGCCTTGGAAGCTCAGATGGGGAAAATTGATGAAATGGCTTCATTTGCTCAGCATCTAATGGAGAACAAGCATTATGACTCAGACAACATCATCAACAGATGTCAGGCCGTCCTGCGAAGGTGAAGTCAAACTCTTCCCGTGTCAGCCACCCATCTCCTTTGCAAAAAAACTCTCCCCACGTGACTAATATCTTTAAATTATTTAAGGGGACCATAAAGTGGTTTGTATTTATTCAGCTTTGTGCTTTGCACTGTGGTTTTGCCAAACCAGCCTGAGTTTAGGTAGTGTTTCATTAGGAAGTTTCCAAAATGCAGTCGAGTGAAGGGGGACCAGGATTCAGAAATGGACAGTTTCCCTGTGTTTCTGAATTCTGGTCTGGCCATAGGGACAGTGTTGCAAATAAAAGACAGAGGCCTGCTGTGCTGATAATATTTCATTATTATTAAATGCCATCAAGAAAAGTAATTTGCTATACAACTGCTTTTTTACTCGTCTAATGAGATTGATCTTAAAGCCCTGCTCAAATTACCTATTAGGACATTTGCATTTTTTTCTGATCAGATCTTGCCCTTTCATGTGAATTCTTTTTCTTCTCCTATCCCACTGCATATTGTTTGTCTTAAATGCTGGCAGTAAAAGCACTTTTGTTCAGTGCTGTGGTAGATGAAAAGATTATGTGTAGAATTTACGAAGAGAGATCAAAGTAACATAGGAATTCTTTGATAGGATCAAGCTAACTCACAACTGCATTGACATGTGCTACAAGCCCACATCTGGAAAAAGATGAAAGAATGGTGCAGCTTTGGTTTATCAGTGACAAACACCATCATATTCACAGGCTTTCCATATAAGAAACATGCTGAGTTTGTTCTCTTGTACCCTGAAAGACAATAATGGTGATTTCTAGAGGGAGATATCACATGTACAGAATTTGTGTGTACTTTAAACATATCTGTCTGCTAGTAATCCTTCTCATATTGTCCTGAGCATCTTCTCTGACAGCTCACATCATGAGAGGCTGCGTATTGTGGACATGTCTCTCCTAGAGAGTGGAGGGTCAGATAGCATGTGTGTTGGAGATGAAAACTGAAACCCCCTGTGCTACCTAATTCACTCTGTGACTTTTACCTCACACATCTGTCTTCATCTCAGAAAAGATAAACTGCTGGAGAATGCTGCTGCTCGCAGACATCTGCTAGAGGAATCAAGACTTCTGCAGAAGTTTCTTAAGAATTCCTTTGAGGTACAGTTATAGAGCATTCATGGTATTTTGGTTTCTTAAAACATACTGATCTGAATCTCTGGATGGAATTACTGTGAGAAAAACCAAGGAACTGACTCTGGAATTAGATGACATTGAGAAAGATGAGGGAAAATGTGAAGGGATATTTTTCAGCTTTCGAGTCACAGCTTTTCTCCAGTCACCAGATGAAAGATGCTCTGTGTGTTAAATTCCAGCAAAATGCAAATGAAACAAACATATTAGAAGGGAATGTGCCACTGTTTTAAATTAATAGGAAGAGACAAATTAGTTATTTTCTTGTGATGTACTGCCAGCAGGTTAGAAATCAGGAGGTAACTGCCCTTTTTGCCTCATGAACACATCTGTACATGCACACATCTGTACATGCACATATGTGCCCATGCACACATGTGCCCATGCAGTTTCTCACTGCACAGGAACTATCTCATGGACACAGACCCCTTTCCAGGAAACAGTGCTGGTAAACAGATATAGGAGTGACTTCATTATGAAAGATAGAAAGAGCATAGGGAAGCAGAACCTCAGAAGGACAACTCATTCACGTCCTCACTCCCCATCTTTTACACAGATAAGAGTCTGGCAGGTTGGAAATGAAGAAATACTGAAGGTCTGGTCTCCTTTCCTTTCCAAAGGTGGCTGCCTGGATCAATGAGAAGAATAGCATTGCCCAGGATGATAGCTGGAAGGATCCAAGCAATCTACAGACTAAACTGCAGAAACACCAGACTTTCCAAGCAGAGATCATGGCCAATAGAAATCGCCTGGACTCCATTAAATATGTGAGAGAAGTGGGGTTAATGGCAAGGGTGGGCAACTGGCATGAGAGGATCTACAGACAATCTGAGTTACAGTAATCTCAAACAAGCCAGAAGCACTCACTGTCCCCACTGACATTGTTCACATTGTCTTTGAAGGAACTGGGAAACTTATTCTTCTAGTTCATCAAGACCTTGCTGTGTCTGTTGGTTTCTTTTAGCTTCTCTAGTTGACTAGTGTGTGCTTGCTATCTGTATTTGCTGTACATGCAATTGAAAGAGATGAGTGCTTTCGATGAACAACTCAGTCCACTGACTTTAGGAATTTCTCTCTGGAGTGAATGTCACTTTAGAGGTACACCTGTTTCTTTCCAGCAGGAAATCTAGCTGATTGATTCCAACCAGTCAGATAAGATGTATCCAACAAAAGGATCAAGAAGAGATTTCAAGTTTTCCCTTTGCAGAGGCATGCTGGTAGGAGAGATGTGAAGGAAATCTGACAAGCTTTGTCAGATTCTTGGCAGATACTGTGGTCAGATGATGAGTTTGGAAGGACAGACTGTTACATGTTTATTAACCTTATTTGCAGCACAGTGCTTGCTAGCTGTATTTTGCAATAGATAACTAAGCATTAAAGATAGAATCCCTCATCAGATACATCTGACTGCAGTATTATAGAAGGCTTTTTTTCTTCTTTCATGATGTTAACCCCTTATGTTCAGACACAAAAAGGGAGTTATAGGGTGGAGTTGAAATTCTCTCTAATCTAGTTTTAAAGAATTGTTTAAACATTCTCTTTCTCATTATTTCTTGATGCCATACATCTTTAATTGGGAATAACCTAAGTAGTTGCTCTCTAGAAGAAAATTAACATCTGTTGTTGAGAGATAGCATCATTCTCTTGCTGTGCTTCTTACTCTGCATTGCAAAATGTAGAAATAGTTCAGTTAACTTTTCTAAAACAGACTTGGTCCCAGCTTAAGAATATATCTACAGACTCTTCTACCTGATTGGGGCCCTCCCTACCTCTTCTTCTGCCAACCTGTTAAGCATCTGCAGCCCAGGGATTAAAAACACAGTCACAGTATCACAGTATCACCAAGGTTGGAAGAGACCTCAAAGATCATCAAGTCCAACCCATTACCACAGACCTCAAGACTAGACCATGGCACCAAGTGCCACGTCCAAACCTGCCTTGAACACCTCCAGGGACGGTGACTCCACCACCTCCCTGGGCAGCCCATTCCAGTGGGGAATGACTCTCTCAGTGAAGAACTTTCTCCTCACCTCCAGCCTAAACTTCCCCTGGCGCAGCTTGAGACTGTGTCCTCTTGTTCTGGTGCTGGTTGCCTGAGAGAAGAAAGCAACCTCCTGCTGGCCACAAGCACCCTTCAGGTAGTTGTAGACAGCAAGAAGGTCTCCCCTGAGCCTCCTCTTCACCAGGCTAAACAATCCCAGCTCCCTCAGCCTCTCCTCATAGGGCTTGTGCTCGAGGCCTCTCACCAGCCTCGTTGCCCTTCTCTGGACACGCTCAAGCACCTCAATGTCCTTCTTAAATTGAGGGGCCCAGAACTGGACACAGTACTCAAGGTGTGGCCTAACCAGTGCAGAGTACAGGGGGAGAATGACCTCCCTGCTCCTGCTGGCCACACTATTCCTGATGCAGGCCAGGATGCCATTGGCCTTCTTGGCCACCTGGGCACACTGCTGGCTCATGTTTAGGCGGGTGTCAATCAGCACCCCCAGATCCCTTTCTGTTTGGCTGCTCTCCAGCCACTCTGACCCCAGCCTGTAGCTCTGCATGGGGTTGTTGTGGCCAAAGTGCAGCCCCCAGCACTTGTATTTGTTGAACGCCATCCCCCTGGACTCTGCCCATCTGTCCAGGCACTCGAGGTCCTGCTGCAGAGCCCTTCTGCCCTCCAACCCACCAACATCTGCCCCCAGCTTGGTGTCATCTGCGAACTTGCTGGTGACTGACTCAATGCCCTCGTCCAGATCATCAATGAAGATGTTAAAGAGGATGGGGCCCAGTACTGATCCCTGGGCGACAGCGCTAGTGAGCGGCCTCCAGCTGGAGGCCAGTCATAACATAATACAATGGTACAGCAACACATGGTTAAAAGAGGCTTTAATATCTTATAAGGTGTTTGACTTGGATGAGAATAGTTCTTTCTTAGCACGCAAAGGAGGGAATAGAAAAGGACTGAGCAATCTCTACAGTGATCGCAGAATGTGGAACATCACAGAAAAGAACTCAGTGCTTGCAAACTAGGCTCCCTGCCAGCTTTCAGGCAATGTAGCTGTTGCATAATGAAGGCTCTCTTCACTCTTTGTCTTCCAATATTGCATTCTAGCATTTCAAGTCATTATAAAGGCCAGGAAAACAGAAATGTCAGTCTGTGCCCTAGTTTCAATCAGCATTTTGCCTTTACCTGTTTGTCTCTACAGCCTCTGTCTGTTAAATCTGGAAGTGATGGCTGCAGCTGGCCCTTTACGTACTAGTGCCAGCAGACTTTGTTCATGGAGACAGAAGAGACATTCTGGTGCATTCAGCAAAGGAAAAAACCTCTGACTTTTCTCTCTGCTATAGGAAGGGGAGAAGATGCTCCGTGAGGGTCACTATGCCCCTGAAGCCATTCTGTCCAGACTACAAGAAATGGAAGAGCTATGGGAGGAACTGGTAGCAAGTTGCCAGGATAAACGAGCCAAGCTGCAGGATGCTTACAAGGTAACACAGACATATCAGTGGTGGGGTCTTGGTGTCATTTCCAGAGACAACACAGCTGCCTTGCTATACATCTCACCTACAAATATACATGACTTCCATATAGTGAGATTAGGTTCCTCAAGGTATCACAGCGAAGAAACTCTGAAGGGTGGACTGTTTCAATAGAATTGGTGGGAGAATTTGAGATCCCCATGGAAGGAAAAGGATTCGTAGGCTGTTTTGTCTGCTAATTTAGATCAGTGTTGCAGAGAGGGATACAAAGGTGTATTGGTTAGAATTTAGCTTCTCAGGGGAAACCAATACAGTAATAATAGGATGTCTTCCCCTCTCCACCCCCCTCTTCTTGGATAGGGGGAGAGAAAAGAGAAGGCAGAAGGGCTAAAGCCTCCCACAGAACAGTCTGGCCATGATTTGGAAGGTAAAAGAAAACTTTAACAACAAATAGAGGGTACTTAGAATAGGGGAGTTACAAATAGGTATAGGGAAGGGTTAACAAGGTACAAAATATATATATACTACCAGATGGATGGCAAGGGTCTGAAGAGATGTCCACCGTGTGGTAGAGGCTAGCCACGAGGTGGGAGAGAGGGAGAAACAGGAAGTTCCACTGTTTATATAGGGGGGTCCAGACAGGAAGTGGGAGTGGGCTAAACACTACACCTGGGGTCAAGCAGACATGGGGTCAAGTTCTGATCACTCCCCCCACCCAGGAGGGTTAACCCTTTACAAAAGGGAAAGCTTCTTCACTCTTATATGTCAACTCTCTCCATCTGTCCCAGTGTTCTCCACCACACTGAAAAAGAAGCCCACTGCTGCTTTTCTTTCTTCTAGCTCAAGACACACAACTTCTCATTTGCATGGACTATCACACACTCTCTGGGTGTAAAATAGATCTCTGTCTTTAAAGGGCTTCCTTTTAAGTTACCATGTCCACCATTCATATTTGTGCAACACAACATTAGCTTTGATGTTCTCTGCATCTCTTCTTGCATTCACTCTGACTGAATTTTCTTCATTTGCGCCATCATCGTATCAGAGAAAAGTTCATAGAGCACTGGGAAGCTTCTCCATGTTTGTGTGTAATTCTCACTGAAAGTGGCCAAGATTTTTGGATCATATTGTCTGTCCTAAATTTTTTAATGACCTTTTCTTCCTGATTATCCTCAGGGTCTTCATTTTCAGCGAAGTATAGAAGATATGGAGAAATGGTTGGATGATGTTGAAAATGAATTGAAAGCTCCATATAGTGACAATGATCTGGTGGTTTTGAACAGTCATCTGAAGAAACAAGAAGAACTGGAGGAAGATATTTCTAGCCATAGGGACCGGCTACAAGAGCTTGTGGTCACAGCTCAGCAGTTCCAAAAAGGGAAACATTTCCTTGCTGATGAACTAGAAGAGAAAGTGGATCAACTCATGCAGAGGTATGCAAGTGCCCGCCCCTGTCTCCTGCCATCTTTTTCCTTCTTTTGTCAGCCTTTTTCTTCCCTGTATGTTATTTTCTTTCCTTCTGTGCATTGTTCTGAATAGAATATTTTGCTTTTATTCCTTATTAATCTGTGGTTCTCATTGAGTTCCCTTCAAAACCTGCAGATACAAACGTCTACGTGATCCTCTGCAAGAGAGGCGTGGAAGTCTGGAGGCAAGCAGACTTCAGTACCAGTTCTTCAGAGATGTTGATGAGGAGCTGGCCTGGGTTCGTGAGAAGCTCCCCATGGCTTCCTCCAGGGATTATGGCCAATCTCTGGCAACTGTTCAAAGTCTACAAGAAAAGCACCAGGTAATGTCATGTGAGAACAATTCTCAATCTTTGAAATCGGAAATAACAGGGAATTCAGTTTGCCTCTGGCAAACTTCATCTGCTATGCTTTGGCTAACAGGAATCATGATGCCCAGGTTTTCTTTTATCCTTGTCAGAAAATAGAGACATTTTTTAAGGATATGTCCATGACTTAGGCAACATGTGAGGTTCCTGCCTGCTCTCATTGCAGTAGTGAAGGTACCACACCATATGCTTTTCTGTGGGCACGTTGGCTCTTTCTGTGAACTGAGTTCAAAACTTGGACTTTGCAAGCAAAATATATCTTACAAACTGTTATGCATGCTGTTAAAGTTTCCTTGGGCAACAGATGTCCTAACAAATGTGCTTTGAAACTCAGTAAGTACATCCAAGAAAGTTCATTACTTAGATGATGAGCTCCCAGGGAAACATTTTTCCCCAGAACTTTGCTCTGGAGGATAGGACTTAACAAGGTATTACAATGGTCCTTAGCTTGGCCTTCATTCCAGTGACAGTTTTCAAGATAGCTTCTAAATTATTTCCTAAGATTCAGATGGGCCATCAAAGAAAGCAGTGCCTGGAACACTGTCATCTCAAATACCAATAAAACAGCAGCCCTCTTCCTATTTTTTTTTTTTTTTCAGTAAGGAGCACTGTCTCTTTGCAAACACAAGGTGAAAGAAAGAAAAAAAATCCTGCTAGAAGTTTCTCATTTAAGTTCCAAGTTAAGTGCCCCTGGGGAAAAAATCTGTGCCATCTGCAACAGGGATGGGAATGACAGAAGATCTTAGAAAGTAGGACTGTGGGTGATATGTACACAGAGAGGGACAGTAAGCCCAAACATTTCATGCAATCTACATGGCTACAAACAAAAATCTGAAATTACCAAAAGATTTGAAATGTACTTCAGGTAAAGATTTGAAATGTACTTCAGGTAAATACTCAACAACATCTTAAAAAGCTGATTTATCCTATGTATACTCAAAATTTTAATCAAGAACTGTAAAATGCCTTAAAATGCATCTTCCAGAGTATTCCCAAGTAAGACTTGGATATATTCTGAGTAGTTTGTACCTCTTTAGTATTCAGTGTGACTCTTCTATTTGTAAAAATTCTGTATTTAAGCAAGATGCAGTTGGTGACTTTGAGACTAGACAGTAAGAACAAAAAATATCTTGTTTCATCATGATTCGAAGCAGAAATGTTGTGGTCAGTTACTCCTGAAACTTAAGGGCTGATTGACATAGCCTACCATGTATTTAGGCTCACAGAAGAAAGGAATGTTTGAGCTCACTGCATCTGAGAGAGAGTGCTCCAGTGGAGATAGTGCTTTAGGCTGCAATTACCTTTGTGTTAATTGGCTGTATTTCAATGAACTGATAGAACGAGAGATACAAACCATAATGGCAGTGCATAATGCAGTGTTGATTCTTCCTGACCGTTTGCTGCTTATTCTCCTGGAAGCAGGCTGAAAATAGAAGCTTCAAATTGTCTACTCTTCTAGTACCTAAGTCTCTCTACATCTTTGTTTTCAGTGTTGGGTTGCAGACAAACAAATGTCAGCAGTAACACAGCAATCAGGAATCGAACATACTGTTAGTTCCACCTTCTATTGTTTGTTTTAATGAGCCAGATTTGCAAAATTCAGTCTTTGGTTTGTCACTACAAAAGAGATTGTCTGTGAAATGTATCAAAAAGGAAAAAAACAAAACTCCAAATGACTCAAACTGTCTTGCAAAGCTGCATTTACATATAATAGCGTAGAATCATAGAATGGTTTGGGTTGGAGGAGACCTCAGAGATCATCTACTCCAACCTCCCCACAATGTGCAGGGACATCTCTCAACTAGATTCAGCTGCTCAAGACCTCATCAAACCTGGCACTCACAGTCTCCCTGGGCAGCCTAATCCAGAGTCCCACCACTCTCATACTGAAGAATTTCTTCCTAAGATCCAGTCTAAATGCCTATTCCAGAGTCCTACCACCCTCATACTGAAGAATTTCTTCCTAAGATCCAGTCTAAACCTTCCCTTTGTCTAAAACCATTCCCTCTTGCCCTGTCAATAGACACCCTTATGAAAAGTCCCTGTCCAGTCTTCCTATATGATCCCCTCTGTACAGCTGCTTGGCTTGGAACAGATTCCACTCACTCCCCCTCCTCCTCTTCTTCCAATTTTTTTCTCTTTTATTTTTTTCTTCTTTTGAATTCCTGTTGATATAAATGAAGTACTGTGAATTCATCTTCCTTCCATGTTCAACTACAAAGTTGTTCTTCATGCTGCTAGCTTATTATTGCCACACAGTACAAGATGTTTTATAAACTTTTGCCACTGGATTCCATTCTGCTGGTGTCAGAAATGGTGTCACTTTTCAACAACCTGGTGGCTGTCTTGAAATCAATAGGGGGAAGTTAAAGGCAAGATTAGAATCAGTGTTCTTTTTCAGCCAAGTCTGATACTTCACTTCAACCTGCCCAGTTCATAGGTATGAAAATAAACAGAACAGTTGTTTAATGGTGAGATTGGTTTGTGCTCTAGGTGGTCAGGTGCAGTTAACCACAGAATGCACATCTGCCCACAGAAATATTGATGGTGTGGTCCTTGGCCACTCAGATAAATATCACATGAAGGGGTATGTGGAGGTATGCCTGTGGTTTTAAAATCAACCAGTCTTCAAAAATTAATTATAAGTGAAGTCTTTGAGAACTGATCCAAGTAGTTTTCATCTCTCCATCTTGGCTGCCTATTAGTATGTGTACCCAGAGAATTTGTAAATGTCTGTTGTGCAAACTTGCATCTTCTACAAAGGCAGGTGATAAATAGTGATGAACAGGTGACTTCATTGCTCTTACCTAGACACATTTTAATTTAAGGAACACCATGTAATCGAGTGGATACAGGCATCTTTCAGAGGAATCCACAGACAAGGTATTTGTGATTAGAAAATCTTCTCTCCACACTGAAGTGGATGCATACTTATGTCCAAAATTCCTGAATGTCTTGGATTTCTATAAGACTTCCTTTACTGCAGAAAACTCCACCACCACACTTTGAGTGTTCACACAGACTTTGCACCTCTGACCCATCTTTGTGGATAGAAAACAATTTCGTAGTGTACTGTCTGGTATAAAACTCTCCACAGCTTCTATTTTTGACCCATCATTTTACTCTCTGCTCTTTCCAGAATTTGGAGAACGAGATAAGCAGTCGGGAAGCTTTGACCAAAGCAGTGCTCAGCACAGGGCAGAAACTGGTAAGAGGAGGCCACTCAGCTTCTCGCAAGATTATGGAGCATCTGAAGGAGCTTGAGACTTCTGTAGAAACCTTGAAGGCAGAGGCTCAAGAGAGGAGACAGAGACTTATGCAGTCATATGAGGCCCATCTGTTCCTGAATGAGGTAAAGATGGTTCATGAGAATTTAATTTTGATCTTTCTTTAAAAGAACCAATACCTATACTGTCAAATGGCTGCAAGTGCTGAGATAGGAGCAGAATTCATACAGTCCTGGTTCTTCCATATCTAGCAAATATGGATATAGTGGAGAAATAGCAGTTGCTTTCCCAACTAATTGCAGTGTGGGATAAAAACTGTACCTACTGGGTTCTGAGTACATGCTCTTTTTTTTTTTTTTTTTAATAGTATCTGCTGGATTGCATCAGAGGAAAGCACCTAAACTGCTATGTGTTTCTTTGGGTATCACTGCTTTCCAGTTTGTTTTTTTTTGTCTTGAGCTAAATCACAGCTTGTTCAGGCTCATCTCTGTATTTTATACAGCTACTGGAGGTGGAGGCATGGCTGGCAGAGAGGAGCTTTGTTCTGGAAACCTCTGATTATGGGAAGAATGAAGAATCCACACAGGCTTTACTTCGTAAACTTGAAGCTACCAAGCTGGACATGGATGGTTTCAGGCCCCGGATAGAGAAAGTGCAGGAGACAGGTTCCAGCTTAATAAACAAGGATAGCCCAGAGAGGTAGGAAAATGAATAACATCTTCTGCTCCAGATCCAAAAGAAATGCCCAGGGGAAAAAATAATACAGAAATGTTCAAACTTCAGTAGTTGCTTGATGGCTCATGTAGAAAGAAGACTTCAGGGAATATCAATCCCTCCTTCACCACCATCACGTGCACTTGGTCCCCAAAAAGCTTGACTGATCTAATGTCATTGTCTGTTGGTTGTAAGAACAGGCCAGTTGGTGCTGATCAGCATCTTTGTCTGTTGTCTATTCCCAGGGACTGCCATCTAGTTTTCACCTACCATAAAGGTTCAAAAAACACTGTGCTTGAGAAGGAAAGAAGACACTCTTGACAGTTCACTGTTTTGGGTTTGTTTGTTTGTTTGTTTTTTGCCAGTTTGTTTTTATAGCAGGGGACCAACCACTCATATGAGACACTTTAATTTCCTGAACTAGCTGGTTTTAGCAACTCCATGATGTTATCTGGATTCCTCTGTATTTTGAAGGTGTTGCAAATTCAACCTGTCTGATTCTTGCTCTTTGCAGTTCAACCATACTTTCAAAGCTCCAGAGGATCCTAGCAGACTATCAGACTCTCCTACAGAAGGCTGAGACGCAGAGAAAATGCCTGCAAGAACAATTCCAGCTTTATAATTTTGAAAGGGAGTTCCAGCTGATGGATGCATGGTTTTCCAGTAAACAATCTGTAGCAGAATCCGATGACTATGGGCAGGACTTAGATGATGTTGAGGTAATAGAGAATAAAAGGCCTTGTACATATTGTGTGGCAAAGCAGGGATATATTTTGCTGCAATTTTTATGTAGCTGCTGACAGCGTGGTACGTTACAGTGGCAAAAACTGAGCAAACCAATCATCTCTGCAGCAAGAACTCAGACTGGTTTCTGTTTGATTATACAGGGCTCTCTGAGGTAGCATCCTCCTCCAACAGAAAAAGTAGGTGCATCAGAAAATTAGCTTTTTCTTGGGATAAGGTGAGGTCAGAACACCTCACTGCTGACCCTGAATATAAATTTGACAGGCCTAAAAAATTTCACATGAACAGGGCCATGGGTTTGTAACAATTTCAGTGGAAAACATTTGAATGCAGGATTCATACCTGTATCTACTGATGTCAAGAATACATTTCTCCTCAGGGCACAGAGTACAAAGAGATATAATTCATAGTATCCACTCTTCAACAAATGCTGCATTTGTGGACAACCTAACAGGTTATATTCCTTAGCTTTTGATCTGAGCAGTATCTGTCATTAGATGTGGCTGATTTCTCTGTGATGTAAAATGTTAAATGATCAAGACAATAGATACCCTGTTCTGACTCCAGGTCATATGCTTTGCACTTGTAGACTCCAGTACATAGCTTCTGTTATAAACAGCACACAGAGAGTGATTCCTTCTGCCTCTCTCATAGAGGTAAGCAGAAATTCTTTTTATCTGAGTCTGTGTCCCCATTTATCCCACAGGTGCTGGAGAAAAAGTTTGAAGATTTTGTAAATGAAGTGAAACCTCTGGGACATTCCAAAATTGTCTCCTTAAATGAGTTAGCATCTAAACTAGAGAAGGAGGGCCACAGCAAGGTGGACATTATCCACAAGCGAACAAAGCGAATCAATGAGATATGGGAGAGACTATGCCATGCCATCCAGACAAGGACTGAGGTAGGAAATACATGGATAAACTGGGGCACTGAACTCTCTGCAGACTCCCACTTCCTTCCTCCTTCCCCAAACCACTACATGGCTCATGTTGAAGCACAAGGTTCATAATTGCAATAGTTTAGTACTTCTTGATCCATCTCCCTTTGTAGCCACTGCTTACCCTGGCAAGGCTTATACTTAGAAATACTAGAGAAAATCTGATTTTCCTTAATTCACTGTTAGCTCTGGTTTCTTGAAAAACTAAACCAATCTAACAGTTTACCACCACTAAATGGAGACTGCCTCTGGCACTTGCTGGACTCTTTATTGACCTACTTCAGCTTATTCAACAAGATACAAACTCTCCAGTTTGTGGTGGGTTTTTTTTTTTGTTGTTGTTGTTTGTTTGTTTGTTTGTTTTTCTGAATTAGTTACTTGAAGTCAAGGAAGGAATATGGGAGAGAAGGTGATAGAGGACACAGAGCCAAAACTTTACCTTTTGGGAGCAGTTAGCTGTTAAATTAGTTCACCCAATGTTGAGAACTGCAGTCATAGATGTGTTTGGAAAAGCAGAGAAGACACATAGAACTCAACAGTTTCTGTTTGCTTTTGGGAGAGTGTAAAATGTCAGGTGTCCTCAACTCTTCGCTAACATTACAGACACATTTTGCTTACCAAGTAACTCAAGCCCACTATTGGCTGTTAGCAGCAGTAAATGCATGGCAATTCTTAATATATAGTTTGAATGTAAAATATTATGAGAACATTTCTAATCCTCTCATCAGAAAGCAAACTTTTCACTTAACTCCTCTTGTTTTCACTGTTTAGAGTGTTAAGCCTCTACTCCAAGCAACATTTTAGGACCCTTTCTGGGGTTGAGACAGAGAGAGCACCACCTTTAGAGGCAATTTTATAGAATCATAGAATCATTCTGGTTGGAAAAGACCTTCAAGATCATTGAGTCCAACTGTTTTCTAACTCTTCCTATTGTGGTGCTAAAGCATGTCCCTTATCACCACATTCCTGCATCTTTTAAATATCTCGCTTCTAGGTGACTTAATTGGGAAGGTATTTCACTCCCATTCTTACACAGCACATACTGAACTATCCTTTTTTTTTGTTGAAGACAATATATAATATTACTGTCAAACTGTTTCTTTACTCTAGAATCTAAGAGCAGCTCGTGAAGTTCACCAATATGATCATGATGTGGATGAATTAAAGGGCTGGATGCAGGAGAAAGAAGCAGTGGTGGATATTGAGGATTATGGATATGATCTTCCAGGTGTACAGACACTTCTCAGCCAGCTTGAAGGAGTAGAGGTAAGGGGAGCTGCCAAGAAACAGTGGCTTAAAAACATAAATGGAATAAAAGGAGATTGATGCTTGGTTTGAAATCTTCTCCAGTGCCTTGTTTGCAGGCCAACAAAAGATAAACTTAATTCATCCTGAAATATTTTGTGCTTCATAGAAGGGGAGCTTTTTATTTTCTTTTATTTTAAAATTGTGATATTCTACTATTAATGGTTTTGCTTTTAAGGAGCAAACGAGCTTCTTGTCTAAAACCTGTTCCAAATTTGAGTTATAATTGCAAAGGTGTCATCTGAACTACAAAAGACTTCATCTCTACACTTACCAAATAATCAGTGTGCCACATCTAAAGAAGCTTCTTTGATAGTCAATGGTGCATGTCAAAAGGCATTAGGAGGAAACTGGGAGGAAAAATTTCAGAGTCATATTTCCAGCTTCTGTTCAGCCAGTGAATAGAAAATAATATATGCACCATCTTTAAAATATGCTTTTGATAGGTGTAAGCAGTGATGGCCTTTACTGTGCTTTCTGTCTCTGTTCCAGAGAGATCTAGGAGCCATCATGAAGGAGCTGGAACGGATTCGGGGCGAGGCTTGGCACCTCAGCCGCACATACCCTCAAGTCAAAGAAAACATCATGGAGAGACTCACAGATGTGGATCAGTCCTGGGAAAGCCTGGATAAGAAGTTTCAGGAAAGGAAGGCAAGACTGAGCCAGGCAGAACAAGTCCAGCTTTACTTCAATGACTGCAGAGAGTTGATGTATGTATTGGTCCCTTGAGTTTGGCAGGGAGTCTTACGTCATGTCTTTCCTCTCTAGGATTTTCTAAATGACACCTGTTAGTTATTTGACTCCTGCCCCAGGTGCTCTTCAGCTTGCCTGTACATTTCTTTGAACAACCATAGAACAGTCTGACTTGGAAAGTACCTTTATAGGTCATTTAGTCCAACCCCCCTGCAGTAAGCAGGGACATCTTCAAGTTGCTCAGATGATGTCTTCTCAAGAGCACTTCACAGACTCTCTGACATATCAGAGGTGACCATGCCACTCCACTTCAGCACAGTGTGCATGACAAGCCCACCTTTTTAGACTATTTTCTAGACAGTCTTGGAGAATTCAGACACTCTGGGTAAATTTGTTAGTCCCACAATCTCAACCTGTAAATTACTGTTAATTCTGTAGGAAGATGGGAAAGTCTCTGCCAGTTAGTTAAGTCATTTGTACACCTATAGAAACATCAATGCCCATTTTTCTTAGAGCCAAAGCAACTACATTAAAGATAACCTTCTAAAATAGATTAGTACTTCCTCAAGTGCTGAAAATGTGTTGCACACATTTAGTGCCATTGCCCATATGCACACACTTCTGTCCATTATTACTAGGAGTCAGGTTTTTTGCAGTAATTCAGTTGCTGGGAAATTTTATGGGGTGGTTTGTGGGTTCTGGGTTTTTTTCCATTTTACAGCTGGATTAGAATGAAATGATGATTGTTTAAAGCATCTACAAAATGTATTTCTTAAAAAAAAAATATGCTGAGCTAAACATTTCATTTTGTTTAAATCAGTTAAGCCAAAGTATCTACAAGCAGATGTCTAATTTAAAATCAAAATAAGTAATAGAAATGTGCTACACTTAATGTGGCAGACTCACATTAAAATATTTATGTTATCATTATGATGTCTTGTTCATCAAAATTGATAATTTTGATGGAAATTGTTGTTTAAACAGGATTTCTCACAGAAGTTAAGCATTTTTAAGACATTGTAGTTAATGAGGTAATCTGTGACAAGAGCAGAAATGCAAAGACAGTGAAGTGGTTACCATTGACCGTTGGACATTTATTATGCCAAGGGATAGATCCTGAGCTCAGGTAGATCCAGATGCATTGGTTTATGCCAGCTGAAGCTCAGGAAGTAGGAAATTTTCCTTTCAAGGTATCTATTGATATGCTTCTTTGAGTGCTCTGTGTGCATACGAAGTACTTCCATATATATTACTAAGGTTAGATGGCTATCTGACAGCTCGTGACCCTGTACCATGTGTAAGAGTACTGCAAATGCATGCAGCACAGACACTGGCAGCTGTAGGCCCTTCTGAGGATCTGGATGTGCACTGCTGCAGTATGCAGAGGTGCAGCAGCTGCCTTTCTAAAAATGCATTGAAAGGGCACTAGAAATGTTTCATCAGGTTATAAGAATCCATAGATGCGAGTGAGCCCCCATCAACATACCTGTATATCCATATCTTTCATGAGCAAATAGAAGTCTGTATACATGTATCCACAGCCATGGGATGTGTGCATTCCAGAGTATCCAACAGACTCAGATTCCATCTCTTTTTACCTTTCCTAGGACCTGGGCCAATGAGATGCATGCTCTAGTGATATCTGAAGAACTGGCCAATGATGTCCTGGGAGCAGAGCTGCTTATCAAGCGCCACGAGGAGTACAAGCGCGAGATAGAGAAGCAGTGGCTAAAATATGAAGAAATACAAAGGACAGGAGGTGACCTGATGAAGAATGGACATTTCATGTCTGTGGAGGTGTGTTGATGAATTAAATATTTTACAAAGAGTGAAAAAAGAATACATTGTCCAGACAGAAGTTGCAGCTTTGTCTCTCTTTCAAAATAGAACTGAACAGTGCAATCAGGTTCTCTGCTATTGAAAGCTGCAGACTTCATGTCACAAGTAGAAAAAGAAAGCACCTTTTGAAGTTCTTAGTCCTCTAAAAACTGATTTTGAAGGAGACTGTAAAAGAATATTCAATAAGGGATTATTGCTCTTTCACAGAAAAGATGCACCATATAAATGAGAATTTAGCATTTAACTGCAGATGATATAGGTTAAAATATATCACAATGATGTCACATATAGGATGGAGTGATGTCAGAGTACACCAGAAGGTGTATAATTCTTCAGAAGTGTTACAGAGCCAAAGGGGCAAGAATGTTAAAATTTCTGTGAACCTATTAAAATTTCTGTGAATCTGTGTAGCTTTAGCCTTTGACCTTTGCAGCTGCCCCATGCTCATTTAGATAGTGCCTGTGGATCCAGAGATCACACTGTCAAAAACATCTCCAGAATTTGTGCAAGATTACATCACTTGTGTTGGAGAATACATTACTTGTATTAGAGAAATTTCCAGAGTTCAAGGTTCTCAATCATTGCCTTGCCATAAATACTTGCTGAATCATCTTCTTTTTGCTAGTTTTATAATACAAATTCCTACACATAAATTTTCATCAGAGGAAAGCACATAGCAGGTCATACACCATGTAGGTTGTAACTGTGTGAACAGGCACACATTTATACTCTATAGCTATACAACATACAGGCTAAATTAATTCAAGTTAGAAACCTGAGCATCCTTTCTAAACTATTCACAACACACAGTTCTCTAGAGGTCATCTTCTGGATTATGAGGGCAGATTACACACTAATTGGCTGTCACATGGAAGTCCAGTTGGATTTTTTTACCCCCTAGCATTGCATATGTTATTTTTCTAGATTGAAGAAAAACTGCTAGAGCTGTCAGAGCTGATGAAGAAAGTAAAGGAGAGCTGGGACGTGAGGAAAGAGTTGTATATAGAAAACTGGGAGATTCAATTGCTCCGCAGAGAGCTAGAACAGGCAGAAGCATGGCTGGCCGCCAAGGAGAGCTTTCTTTCAGATCCCAACTATGGGGTGAGTAACAACAGTGCAACACAACTGAAATGCCTTTGAGTATATACAGAGTGCTTGGAGCATGTATCAGCTGAGGTCTGAAGTTAATTACAATCTAAACAGCAGCGCACCCTTGAGATTACAAAAGGCAGGAGCTGTCGTCTCACAAAACATGTTTTACATGGTGATGTGCTCCAGGAGGAGGTGGCTTCTGGGAGGTGATAGAAGGCTGGAGAGAATTCCAGATCATTTTTTTCATGTAATAAGATACCTTGCAAAGGGTTTACTTTTTCCATAATGCTGAGAGTCTGTTTTAAAGGAAAAAAGAGAGTTTCCCATCTCGTGTTGGGCAGTAGAATGTTTTGCACGGATGACTTGATAGCCAGCTTGTAAATTCCAATTTAAACACCAGCATCCCTGTCTTTTTTTTTTTTTTCCTCCTCATAGTTGGCTGTCTTCTGTTGGTTTATAAGATGGGAAAACAATGCCATAAACTCAAGTATCAAAAACTAAGCAGAGTGCAAGACAGAGGTTTAAAATGCATGTGCTGTAGGGCAGGAATAAACTCTCTCTAGCACAAGCTGGACTCCTAGTAATACATCTGTTAGTAAATAGTTATAGTTGGAAGTAATGGTACCATGTGGCTACACTGAAAAAGGAAGATTCTTAATTGAGTCTTTTTTACATCTACAACAGACAGGCTGCAAGCTACAGACCTTTTTTTTAAAGTGTAAATTAGGACTTTTTACACGCTACTGAGGATTTAGACATTTAATTACAAAAAAATCAGAATCACTATTTATCTAACTAGAATGAGCATAGGCACAGCCTCATCTGATCAACTCAGTTTAGGATTACTGTGTCTGATCATTTTTCCATTCAGGATTCCGTGTCTGAAGTAGAGGAATTACTGAAGAAACACCATGAATTTGAGAAGATGCTTGCAGCTCAAGAGGAGAAATTTGCACAGCTCAGCAGGAAAACTAAGGTGAGAAGCAGAAGGTGGATGAGCTCTATATGAGACAGCATGATGTGGGTGCTTGAGTGCTTGGGGCTCAATCACTCCACATAAGAATGAAAATCCTGCGCTGAGACAGTAAATGAGTAAACAAAGCTGAGATAGTTCGGATAGAGCAGCTGAGAACGAGACCTGTGTATGGATCAAAAGAGTCCAGTTAGCTTGCCAAAGCACTAGATGAGAAGTGGAAGCTTTCTTCTGCCAGGAACAGCAAAAAGGCTGTGTAGTGCACATTGCTGTGTGAGAAACAGGGTGGTACTTTGCTACAGGGATGAAGAGATTTTGATTCATTCAGAATTTAGCAGAGAGCTGGCAGTGCTGGAGGATAGCAAAGGACTGAAAATAAAGGGAGATGAAGGCAACTTCTGTGCAGTGATTTGCAAATTGGGTAAATGAAGTGACAAAGGTCCTCCACTCTCAAATTCTCTGTGAGAACATCACTTGATAATCAATATTCCTACTGCAAACCTAAAGAAGCAGTGCCACGGAAGAGAAACTGAGTTTCTCTAGAGTTTATTAAAGATTTAGCCTCTGGAGAACTTTGCAAGGGCAGAATTCAATGTATTTGAGATTAACTACCACCAGTATTCATGTGTGACAAAATAACGCTCAGCACACAGCAGTCAAGTTCAGTTCTAACTCAAGAATGCCAATGGAGGCACAGGCCTTAAAATTCAATGCCAGGAAAGAGTATAGTTGTAAACCCACTCCTGCTTAAAATAAGAACATCTTAGGTAAGTACATATGAATGTAATGTGATTTTTAAAACTGTAATGCTTGCATCCTTCAGAGGGAGCAGAATCTTCTTAAACAAGTGGACACAGAAGAGAGCGAACAGAAGGATAAAAGCAAAGTCGTAAGGGTTCCCTCTCTGAAAAGGAAACCATCTGACAAAAGGAGTGCACCGCCAAAAGTGACAGACACAAAGGGCACAACACCACTGCCAGCTGTGCCCTCACACAGCGTGACCTGGAGGACCCCACTTGAAACTATTTTCTCCCCCATTGAAAAGTCTCCACCGGCACTCCAACAATTCCTTGCTGAGGAAGTTCCAGAAGCACGGAGCAGCAACAAAACAGAAATGAAAGCTGAGGAAAGGCCCACTGTGATCATCACTCCACCTACACTGGAGACAATGGACCCACAAGCTACATCTTTGGAAAGTCGCAGTTCTTTAAGCTCTCCTTTATTGCCCAGTTCCATAAGCCAGCAACGCAGCAGCAGTTTGTCAGAATCCACAGGCCCTTTATCACCTCAGGAAAAAAGTGCTAGAGAGTCCTCTTCCTCCAGCCTGCAGACAAAAATAATGACAACTCTGCCTGAGCAAAGCCTGAGGTCACTAGATAAATCACCAAACTTAGCACTGTCTAACTCCTCCCATAAGAGACTAGAAAATACAGCTTCGGTAAGTCCAAGGATTCCTCTCTCTATCCTCCATAGCTGCTATGCTGTGCTAGTAAAAGTAAGGAAACATAGGAAGTTCTCTATGAAAGTCAGAAAGATCACAAAGTGTGCATCTCAGTGGATACTCTCATGGATCAGAACAGCAAGAGGCCTTTTATATGCTTTTCCAGTGGATAAACATTCCTAAAAGATAGGCTTAGGCAGCTAGGTACGGCTTAAAAGCATTTTTAATTTGCTCAGCTTTATAGCCTAAGTCTTGCCAAGTCTATTGGTTTCTGGTTTTCTTTCTCAGACTAGAGTTGTTCATGCTGCTAAACACTCAGGAGAGCCAGCAGATGATGTCTCATGAAGGAATAAGATTGCAGATTTACCCATACCCTCAACATGAGCTGGTGATGCTTAGTGTCCACTGAGTTTAGAAGTCAGAGGGAGGCAGCACATAATGGCACCCTTGCCAAAGCTGACCTGATGCAAGACTAGAACCAGCAACTCCTGTTTGCCCATCCTGGCAGGAAATGCACTTTTAACTTAAGGACAGGTCAAAATTGTTCCCTTCCCCTCTTGCATTTTGAGAGGAATATGTTTGTCATGTGCCCAAGTGTGTCAGTACAACACTATACATATATGGTATGAACAACTTCATCAATTTCAACTGTAAGTTGTATTTTTTAAAATGTAAATATATTGTATTTAATAATATTTAAATTATATATATAAAAATAATTAATATACCATGACAGAGTAAATTCCAGGAGCATTCTAAGAGGTGAATTCTCCTCATTTAGGAGGAGACCACAACCTAGAAAGGTGTTTTAGTCAGGCTGTGAAGGCCAGGGGCAGTAGAGATTAGTTTCTCTATGTGGAATTTACCTGCAAAGACCTTCAGAAATTGTGACATATGATTAATGGCCATTTAAAAATTAAAGAACAATGTTCTTTTCTAAATCAGGTTTCTGCAAGTCTCCAACACATGGAAGGAGTCCTAGAAAAGAGAGACCAGCTCCTTCCAGGAAGAAAACAGGTAGAAACAAATGGCATCATTATGGGTTAATACATAGTTCCTTGAGTTATAGTTCAGATCTGATCTGACTTCTTCAGGATAAACTCTTGATGAATGTGCTGGTTTGAGGCTAATTGGAGTATTTTAATGAGAGAAATTATATCATTGGCTGTGAAAGGAAAATAATGGTGATGTCTATATTACCTATTTGTTCTGCTGGGACATACGAAAACAAGGACACAAACAAAGATAAGTCAGTCTCTACTTGGCTGTCGCCATATTCACTCTTCTGCCTGAACCTGCATATTCTTAATTAATCATTTTGCTTCTAACTCCTCTTGCTGACCTTTTCCAGCCCACCCTGCACATAAGGGAAACCCTGAGATAAGGGAGAGGATAGAAAGGGTGGAAGTAAGGAGGGAAGTCGGTTGGCAGCCCCTCCTTGGGCAGTTTGCTGCTGGGAGGGGTTTTGTATCTCTGTATGACTTTTTACTTGCATATTACTGTATATACTTGTAAATATGTCTGTATATATTGTATATATTTTGCTTGTAAATTGTGCTAAGCTATAAATACAGCTTCATTCCTTAACTTCCAGCCAGCTGAGTTTAGTCTGGGTGAATTCCTAACCGTGTGGGGAGGTAGGTAACACCCAAACAACTACACCAAAGAGGAGCTCAGGACTATGTGTTTAATTCAGTTACAAATAAAATGCTTGAAGAAATCTCCACTGACTTTAGCAGTACCTGACCAAGTCCTTAAGAGAAAGAGACAATGGGATGTTTGCCTGTCATGGAAATCCTGCAGAACAGAGTCTGTCTGTATTTAATGGATTTATGAACTGAACCAGAGCCTAGGCTATATGAAGAAGATAACTATAAATGCAGGTTTCAATATATCAACTGAAATTAAAATAAAATTAAAGGAATAGTTAAAATAAAAGTGAAAACTTCAAGACCCTGTATCAGCATGGGATAGTTTGTTGGTTGAGAAAACCCTCACTCCCATGCTCCCAATACTTATAATTTCTAACCATGCTAGAAGAGATTAAAGTTTCTGTTTACCTTTGAAGAAGTGGTTTGTTCAGTCCAGGGCTGAATGAAACTTGTCATCTTGAGAAAAAAAATATCACTTCAGGTCAGTTATGGTCATTTGATTATTAGATCATAAGAGGGCAGGAAATTTTCCAATATTCATCACCAGCGTGTAGGCATCTGAGCGCTTGCTGAAGTATTGCATGCAATCAGATTGTCATGGACTGTTTGGTCCATGGGATATTTCCTCTGAAACTTTCAGTTTAAAAGGCTTTTTAAATTCAATCTGGTGTAGACTCCATCTTCTGAAACAGAAAGTCAGATTTTCACCTCTTCTGCATACACTCAATTTAGTCTGCTGTAATGCTGAACTTCCCTACTGCCAGACACGAAATATGCTGATTTATATCCTCAGGACTCTTGCATTCCTTTTCTCTGAATGGCCAGATTGTCAGCTTGGTCCACTTGCATAACAACATGAGGATATATACAAGTAATGGATCCTTCCTCTGGAAGGGCCTTGTGGCACTAACCTTTCAGTGGTGCATAGTTGGGGTAGGAAATAACAGCTACTTTTGCACTGTTCGGCAGTAAAAATGATGAAGAATTCAGCAGCCACATTGGATTGAAACCACACACTTCATAAAACTAAACTCTGACCAGAAGGCATGGACCAGCATTCCACCAGAGAAAAAAAAAAATTAGAGGTTTTAGTGCCCAAAAATAGTCATAACTTTGATTGCTCACCTTCTCTTAAAGATGTTGCTGACCACAACATGGTGTAGAGCTTACTCACATCAAATTACATAATTTCTTCAGTTTTGACTCACAGAGAGACACTTTGTAAATCACCCACATCAGAAATTGTAGCAGATTCTGTTTCTCCTAGGAAATAATTGTGACTAAGAGAGCCTCTGTGAGATCTAGGCTTCTTGTGGAAACTGTACATGACAGATTTTCACTATTCCAATAAAACCTATAGCTAATAATGGGATTCTTTTACCATTTCTATTCATGTAGCCAGGCTCAAGGTCTTGGAAACCCTTCTACGTAAAACTTGATGGACTAAAGCTTGATTTCTATAATGATGAACAAGAAGCATCTAAGGTAATCTATTTTTTTAATCTTTCTAGTAATCTAGTAAGTAGTTTCCCTATTTATGCAAAAGAAAATAAAGTTACACTTGCTTTGGTTTGGGGCTGGGGTAATCATTTCTCTTTCACGTGTCAGCTGAGTGATAATTCAACAGTTGTCCAAATGAGACCAACTATAAGACAGAATAAAAAGCTTTCAGAAATTGTCAAACATATTCCTTGAAAAAGTACCTTATTCAAGAATTGCCTTCAAGATATAATGCAGTAGTCCATTGTTCCTCTGTGGTTCTTCCTATCCATGATAGGAACCAGAAAAAGATAGTATGGGTGTGTAGTCAGCCTGCAGGTTGGTATGGAATTGAATCCCATCAGAAAAGACACAGAAGATATTTTGGTTTAATTTCATCCTCCTTCAGAACTCAGCCACGCTCCTGTCCATCAGCCTTCCTGGTGCCAAATGTGAGAGGCTGGCAAATTACATCAGGAAAGAGAACACCTTCATGTTGAGGTAAGTCTGATGGAGGAGAGCGCTGATGGAAAAACCTGCCCAGCTGCATTTGCCTACAGTCACCTAAGGCTGTGTGTTGTTAAAGGTGCAGCTGAAATGTCTTGTTACAGTGCTTGCCCCCTTCACAAGGACAGAAGGTCTAAGGACTAACTATAATTCACCTTCTTAGGAAGAATTTCTTTACTGAAAGAGTGGTGGGGCATTGGAGCAGGCTGCCCAGGGTCACCATCCCTGGAGGTGTTCAAAAAATGAGGAGATGTGGCACTTTGGGACATAGTTTAGTAGTCATGGAAGTGTTGGACTTGATGATCTAAGAGTTCTTTTCCAACCTTTATGATTCTATGATCCTCCTATCCTTATTTACAGGTTGATAGATGGGGCAGAGTATTTCTTCGCAGCACCATCCCAGACATTGATGGAGGACTGGCTGCAATCCCTACAGAATAATATAGGTATGAACTGTGTTTTCAGCAAGCAATGGTGAAAGAGACTGAGAATATCTCCTTAGTCTGTGGCATTTTGAGCTGTCCTTTTTGCCTGTGCTAGACAGCAGTGTGCAAGTCACCTTGCCAACTCATGATGTAACAGTCTGGCAGGAGTGTGCCCAGGGTGAGTTGCAAAGCAGTTCCACTGCTGCCAGCATCAGGGTGTTCCCAGGGAGGTGCCTTTCCCAAAGACTGTTTTCATGCTTTTATTAAGGGCTTCTTTGGATCTTGATCAACAGCTTTTTCTTCTGAATGTAGGTCTTTCTGTACACCTCACTAAATGGTGGCTAACTGGAGAGGAAGCCAGAGCACAACTATACAATGATGTTGAGAGAAAATTTTCACTGACCCAAAAATGGAAAAACATCTGCAACACTAATTCAGCAGGTTTTAATTTGTGTTCTTTGACCCTACAGGACACAGTAGCAGGTCAGATTCCACGATGGTGGTGCAGACTTTAACTCCAACCACAGAGACTTCCCAGACAAGATTGTGGAACTTTCCAGATAGAGACTCTACTGAAAGGCTATCAACCAGAAGCTCACTCCTGAGGTAGTGGCTCTCTGCCACAACAATGAACAGCTGTCAGTGCTGTTTGTGCTCAAGTAGCAGTCAGTTACAAAGGGAGATTGCCTTGGAAGTCAAAAAGTTCTGGTCCTCTGTTACTAGTATCATAGAAATAGTGTGGCCAGCAGGAATAGGGAAGCAGTTGTCCTCCTGTGCTTGGCACTGATGAGGGGACAGCTTGAATACTGGGTTCAGTTTTGGGCCATGCACTACAAGAAGGACATAGAGGTGCAGGAGTGGATCTAGAAAAGAGCAATGAAGCTGGTGAAATGTCTAGAGCACAAGTCTTTTGAGGAGTGGCTGAGGGAGCTGGGGATGTTTACTTGGAGAAAAAGAGGCTGAGGGGAGTCCTTGTCACTCTCTACAACTACCCGAAAGGAGGTTGCACAGAGGTGGAGGTCAGTCTGTTCTCCCAAGTAGCAAGGAATAGGAGAAGAGGAAAGGACACCAAGTTGTGCCATGGGAGGTTTAGACTGGGTATTGGGAAGAATTTCTTCCCCAAGAGACTTCTCAAGCCCTGAAACAGGCCGCCCAGGGAAATGGTGGAGTTATCATCCCTAAGGTATTTAAAAGATGTGTAGATGTGGTGCTGAGGGACAGGGTTTAGTAGTGGCTTGGCAGTGCCAGATTAATGGTAGGACTTGATGATCTTAATGGTCTTTTCCAAACTAGATTCTATGATCCAGTGAAATATGTTGCCCTTGAGTGTGACGCTACCTCAGTCTGTGCCATAGCCAGTGTTTAGAAATTGATCTCGCTATAGTCAACCATATCTTGTCTGTGATCAATGACTTCAAACTGGGACATCCAGAGGAATTGTTGTACCCTCTGTTGTAGGCACCAAAGTTTTTGGAAAGAAAGTATCTGATCTGAAGCCTGAGTTACTTTAAATGAGCTTGGAGGACAGAGGTTTGTTCAAAAAGATTAGGGAATCAAAGTAGGAGTCTACCTTGGATTTTCTTCTGAGCATCCTCCCCCACAGGGTCTGAAAGGAACCCAGCCTCCTAATGTAAGGAGCCAAACCAGTTGTCTAAAATTGCACTGTTTGAATACTTTCCGCAAAGGCTGTTTTGAGTACACAAACACAAGCATGGAAAACACAGACAGACAAACTCAGACGTTTGTCCTGTAGTGTAGGTCAGTCTCTGTTGCATTTGAAGCCTGTGAAATCTTACAGGCTATCGTGTGAAATCCTGGTCCCTTTGCCTGCTAGATTTTTGCTGCTGAGCCAGATCTCTAACAAGTTCTTACACATACTAAGTGACTAAAGCTCCTCTGGACCATACCTGATTTTCTGGTGATGCTGTCATTCATAGGAGAACACCTTCATTCAAAATCAAACCAGAGAGAGAGTCTGCAGAGTCCTCCAGAGATTTTAAGAAGACGGGACTGCAGTGACACGAGCCTCCACCACCACCCTAAGCCTCACATAAAGTGGCAGTAAAACAAAACTGCTTCCATCTCTGCCAGAAGCAGGAAGAGAAAAATGACATTTGCTTTAATGAATGCCAGGCCTTCTACCAATATATCTTACCCCAGCCTTCTGGAAATGTACTGACGTGTTTTAAGTTAATCACAACCCTCAGAACTTATTTTAATTACATATTAAATCTAGTAAAGCCATTAATGCAAATAAACAGGACTGCATCTGCTATGCTCTTGTTAAATGACACCTCATCGTATCATCTAAATGATATCCACTCCAAGTTACCAAATGGAAAAGGAAAGGGATTTCAAGCCAGATGGCTCAAGTGAAGTGACTGTCAGACAGAAATGGGGAGCACTGAGCAGAACACAAGATGCAAACTGTGAGTGAACAGCAGTCACCTGCCAGTAGCTTTGCAGATGTCAACTGATAAGATATGAGGGTTGGGTGTTCTGTAGTCCCCCAAAGCAGAAGTCTCAAGGGGAACATTTGTAATGCACTTCCTGCAGTGTTTTGTAGTCTCCACAATATTTCATTTTTACAACACAACAACCAGCAGTTCCTTAATTATTTGCCAACTTTTTTCTGGATGAGGTTACCAGGGAAAAAGAAGTCCTGCATGAGAACTCATTTTAATGGAATCTGAAACTAAAATAATACATCAGTGGTCAGTCTTTAGTGTAAAAGGAAAGGAAGGGCAGGAGAGCAAGGAGGAAGCCTTAATCCCCAGGCTGCTGCACTCAGACCAAAAACTAGGTAGGTAAGCAGGAGCCTCTTGGGAAGTTGGATTGAGTAGAAATTATGTAATAATCTTTGGGGGAAACACGGGGGAAGGAAAGAAGAGACATGTGCTATAGGATGTTATCTGTATGATCTCATTGCACAATTGGCCTTTTTCACTCTGCTAAACTTCTACAGCTGAACAGTCTCAGGCACACACAATGACTGTATTTTAATCCCCAGAGTGCATGAAGTGAAGTCCTAGCAGGGTGCTGCAGCAGCTGTGACAACAGGTGACCACATCAGCTCAATTCTGTTCTTTCTAGCAAGTGATATAAGGCTCACTTTGAAAAGACACTACTCCTTGGGCTAAACACAGAACTGTTGGTGGGGTGAGGCTTCTGCAGCCTGTAATTCAATGTCTCACTCAAAGCCAGATAATCATCAACACTAGATCAGATCAGGTTTTGTCTAGATGAACCTTTAAAACCCTCCAGCGATGGCAATTCCCCAGTCCCTCTGGGTCACCTCCCTAATGCTCCTCTAGTCTGAGTAAATATTTCCCTACATTTTTGGATGAACCTTCCAAGCTAGGACTTGTAACTGCTGTCTCCTGCTACATCCTATACCATTACTAAGAAGAGCTTTGTGCTTGCACTTCAGCAGTTGAAGGTGCTGTCATCTTGCCTTTTCCTTTGCCAGACTAATCACATGCAACTTTACCAGTCTCCTTTCATAGGCTGTGTGCCCTCAAACCCCTGACCATCTTGATAGCCCTCCACCACACCCCTTTCTGTCTCTCTGCTTCCCCTTCGACCTGGACATCCTCAAACTGTTTGCCGTATGACATGCATGTCCTCATCACTCCCAACAAAGTAGGGGTTACACTCCTGACATGGTCCATTATGTGCTTTGCTTTATTTGCTCCACCTTCTCATACTTACTGTGGCTTCCTCTGTAACTGCCAAATATTTTCAGCAGAGCTGCTACTCAGGCAGCTGCTGCTCAGTCTGTGCTGACCAAGGGGCATATCCTGCACCTGGTGCTAAGTTTTGCCATTTTCCTTATTCAACTTCATAAGATCTCTGTTGATGCAGCCCTCCAAATTCCTCAGTGTCCTCCTGGATTGTCATCTTTTGCCATTTTCTTTATTCAGCTTCATGAGATCTCTGTTGAAGACAGACAGCACCCAAAGGAGAATGCTCTTACAGATAAGGGCCGAGCCCTGAAAAAACTGGAGTGTATTACATCTACTTTTTCCCATGTGATCACATACCCTGTCTAACAACTGCTTCACAATGAAGGGCAACCACATGGCCCAAACTTGATGTACTTTTAGTAAATCCATGTCTGAATGTTCCTGATTGCCACTCTGTCTTCAAGTGTTTGGGATGAAGTCCAGGAGGATCTGCTGCATGATCTCACCAGTGGTTATGATGAGGCTGATTGGACTCTGTATATTTTACTAGATCCATTCTTGCCCTCACACTAGACTAGTCTATCATGAGATATCTCCTCCAGCCACTGTAATGCTACATAGGTAATAAAGCAGCAATTTCAGGGTCACACAGCCTGCTAGTATAGCACTTCACTCTGACCTCTAAGCAGACCTGATCTGTTACTTCACCAATGTTGGATATCCCAATTCCTTCCCTAACCATACTGGCCTGGGAACAGGTTTTACCCATGAGAAGAAGTATGGAATACTTCAGCCTTTACTATATTGTCCATCATTAGTTTTTTTTCTCATCCATTTGTCTCTATAATGGCCCTACTGTTACTCAGAACTTCTGTCATTGACATCTACATGCTTAAAGACCAAAATAGAGCTAAGTGAGCTTACAGCAATTCTTGCAAGATCGCAAGTCTGGATTCTGGACTAGGAGCAAAGGCACCAGGACAAAAGGTCTGGCCAGTTATGTGCTGCCTCTGTCCCACACAGAAGACAGTCTCCTGCCACTAATGCTCTTTGATGCCTCTTCATATGTCAATTCAGAAACTCGAATCTAGGTAAGGAAGACCACTCAGACTTTGTAGACTTTCACTCTAAGTGTCTCCTTTCATTTTTCTTATTGGCTAGGCCGATAGCCTCCAGGCTACCCCACTGCAGCTTCTGGCAAAGTAGAGATAAGGAACTGGAGCAGTAGAATGAAAACTTTGGAAAACAATTGCTATGAAACTGCTGGATTAAGTGGATAACTAAGTTGACCTGAATCTTTTCCTAGAGGGAGCTAGACAGAACCTCCTTGATGGACAGATGTGTGCACACCCACGTGTGCCTATACACACATGTACTTGCATTAGGACACAATCATGTTCCAAACTCACCATCCTAACAGCAATGCTGTTTTGCTAGTTCCTTTTAGTGGCTAAGACTGAGGATTGAGAGTGTAAAGATCAGCAGCCCCAGTTAAAGAACTTCTAGAGCCTAATAGAATGGACTGCAGGGATTTTGCTGGATAAAAAGATCTCACTCTCTTCACAACTAGATGGCAAGTCAAAATGATATTCTGAGAGGAATGATAGCCTAATCATAGTGGCAGCAATTTCCAGAAAGGAGTTGTCACCATTCATAAACATAAGGAAAAACTTCTTCACTTTGAGGGTATCAAAGCACTGGAACAGGATGCCCAGAGAGATTGTGAAGTCTCCCTTTCTGGAGGCATTTGAAACCAGCCTGGATGTGCTCTTGTATGATTTACTCTAAGTGATCCTGTGCTAGCAGGGTGGAGGGTTGAACTTGGATGACCTTCAGAGATCAGTTACAACCCTCACTGTTCTGTGATTCTCAGAAAATTAACAGTCCTGGTGACCCACACTGGAGGCCTGGGGAAGATTTCAGTCTTTAAATTGTCTGAGTTTGGTATTGACATGAGAAGCTGTTGGGTCTGAGCCTCACTCACAAGGACGCATTGCCAAACTGCATTGCTGTGGTCTTAGATGAGATCAGACTAAGAATAACTGCAACCCGATCCCCACCCTCCACTGATGAAAGATAATTGCACTTTATGCTTGTCTTACGATGTTTTCATGCTCTATTTTTGCCTTGAGGTATTGATGTAAAGGACCCATTGAATCGGCCCTGCAGAGTCAGGGCAGCTGCAGAGTGAGGGATTTGCCTGCAGTGCTCTGAATGGCATTCTGCAGAGTCACAGCAGCTGAATGTCAGCAGTAACCTCTCTCTGGGATCCAACAACAAAAAAAAATCTCTTGGCATCCACCTGAGCATCACTCCTGGGAAAAAAAGCAAGAGAGCAGCTATTTCCTAATAAAATGCACTTTTCAGGGTTTGACAGATTCTTGCAGGAAAGACAGTCAACCTTTCAAAGGTGATTCACATATTAAACATGCAAGAGGGTAGATTTAGACAGGATATTAGAAATAAATCCTTTACAATAAAGGTGGTGAGGCACTAGAACATGTTGTTGAAGGAGGTTATGGATGCCTCCTCCCTGGAGGTGTTCAAGGCCAGGTTGGATGTACACATTGCCTTAAGCAATCAGGTCCAGTGGAGGGTGTCCCTGCCAATGCCAAGAGGGTTGAAACTAGATGATCTTCAAGGGCCCTTCCAACCTAAACCATTCTATAAATTTGTGAAAATGCTATGGGATTAAATTATTGAGTGTAAGCCTGTCCTTCTGTATCTTCCAGGGCATTCATTGTTCTGTACTGTAAACCAGTACCAACAACTGAAAAAAAAACCAATGGAAATGATCGCCAGTTCTGGGTGGGCTGTGATTTCAGTGGTTAGAAAGCAAGACTTTGCTAAGGAAAAGGCACATATGCATGGTTGTATTTGCTAAACTATAAATAGTTTTCAAAGGTAGTTTCTGTAATTGTTTCAGAGAGGCTGCATCTACAGCTGCAACAGGCAAAGAACCCCAGAGGTAAACATCTCTTTTGCCATTTCCCAGAGGGATGGGAGGGAATGGACTTGAAAAAAAAGTAGTTCATGAGGTGGGAGCCTGTCATTATCACATGCCAGCATTCATTGTATTATTGTAAATCTTAATTGAAGAGTAAGCAGGATTTGGGGTTCCAGGTATCCATGCCAACAGGTAAGCTGGGGGTCATCAGCCATTACAGGGACAGTGCCTTAAAGCACTTTACAGTGTAGCGTCAGTGTTCTCCCTAATAGAAAAGCCAACCACCTCAGTGCCCTAACTCCTGCCCAGATCTAGTCCATGCATGCCCTGGAGGATTCCACCTGGTCAGTCCTGAGGGATCTTGCCAGCACTATTCAATGCACAGCAGCCAACCCAGTTTGAAAAGCTGATAGGGACAATTCAGCAGAATGGGTTGTGTGCTGTAGGCAAGACAGGGTGGTTTGATCTGGGGAAGTGGAAGTTCTGACCTAAAATGGATATTGTAGTTCTTTCCCTTTTGCCACCACAAAATCCTTTTGTCTCTACATCAGCGCTGCTCAAGGTCATTTTTCTCCAAAGCAGGTCCTATTTGAACAGTGCCTTAGCAGCATGATATACCTGGAAACTTTCAGCAGTTGTGAACAGCTTCCTTCCTCTTTAAGAGGGAAAACAGTGTGGTTTTAGAAATGTAGCTGCTCCCCACAACCAGAGGTACAACTGCCAGTGCCCTTTCAGGAAGAAGTCCAAGCCTGGGTGAAAAGCATTCAGCTCTGCATTGACTCATGGTCCAGTGGGAGTAAAAGACAGTGCATAGCACCAAGTTTATGTAAATACTTCATGGGTAAACACAACATCTAGAGTTTAAATTTGTGTTCAGACTGTTCCAGATGAGCCACTTGTGTCCAACAAGGTGATCTAATCACTATGTTTTTTTGGCTAGTCCAGCTCTCTCATCTGCTGTACATCTACCAGAGCTGCTGCCTGCCACAGAACGATACAAAACAAATTAAAGTAATGGGAAACTGATGCATTTCCCTTTATTGATAATAATTTTAAACTGCTTTTTAAAAAGTAAATGGTATTTAAAACTCCCCATTTAACCAATAAGTGAAGCTCAGTGAGAGGCAGACTTTTGCGCACATTTAAAGCATATCACCAAGAGGCAAAATCAAGCCTCTGGCTGTGGCTCGGCACAGCTGCCTTCCTACCCTGCCTTCTACCATTCCACTGAAGAGGACTTTAACATAGGAGGTAGATTTTGTTCCACATTTCCCCAGGCTCTAAATGCCTTTGTAAACCAGAACATCTTTTCTCTGATTTTTCCACCCAGTCTGGAAACCAGCAAATACCCTACGGAGTGCTCAGCAGGCATCTAGCAGAAGTAGTGCTAATACGATGGGGGGAAGCGTAGCCTTGTGTTTAAGCGCATAAAGACTTTCATGGCTCTGGTGCTCCTTTGCAATAGTTAATTTTTAATTAATTGATATATTATTAAATGGTTAAAAGGCACAAGCAGGCAATTTCTATGAAGAGAGCTAACAGTTAAAAGAACTTTTCTTTCCTCATGTTTGGCAGCAGACAGCAAGCTCTGTATTTGTAGGGGTCTTCCAACAAAATGTTCATCTGAGGGCAGTGATATGGGGTGCATTTCGGATGAGGTTCCTGCAGGNCACTGCTCTTGATGCAGCCCAGGACTCAGTTGCTGTCTGGGCTGCATGCGCACACTGCAGGCTCATGTTGAGCTTTTCATCAACCCAGGCCCATCCATCTTCAGTGGTTAAGCAAACATAAGGCCAGAACAGCAAGGCCCTGAGCTTTATCACACACATCTTTTTATGGCAAGCTGCAGAGAGACGGTGTTCTCCTCACAGTGCCTGCTTTGCTTTTGATGCACACCACTCAAACAGCCATTTGACAGCATGTAGCACCAGGCCAGGCAAGACTGGGGACAAGAAACAAACAAACATCCTTTGGGCAGCAAGCAGACAACATTTCAGTGGTCCATTCCTTTGCCCTTGCTGTACGCCTTAAAGGAAACAAGGTCCAAGGAGCAGACCCAAGCACAGATCACTGGTCAGCCATATATCACTGCAGCTCAGATCTGCAGCTTGGGGAGGTTCAGGCTGTGCAAATTCACATGCTCTGAACCAGAGCCCAGGTGTGCCTTGAGGGACAGCATGTGCCAGCCACCATGTCCCAACAAGCTGCATGGACAAGACCATGTCAAGTGTGGGTCCCTCCACCCTGAAGCGTCCAGCAGCAGCTTTTGCCCTGAGAAAAATCCTGCAGGTCCTTCAGCCCCACCATCAAGCCAGCTATACACTCCCTCAATATTAGGTCACAAAAACAAACAGAATCAAACAAAACAAACCAAATATGTGGAAAAAAAAATTTAAAAAAGAACAACAGCCTGAGGGGCAATGGTGCAGCCCTCACACAACTTCAAGCTCTGAAATGCAAATATATATATAAAAACAAGCAAATAAACAAAAAACAACTATTACCATTTAAAGCTATGGGGGCACCCAAGGGGCACATGCTTATTTGTGCCTCTGGGCAGTTCCCTGCTATACTTTTAACTGTCAGCACAGCCTTGGGTGATGGCTTTCCTGACACCACCTTCCCATCTTCTTCCCTACCCATAGCTACTTCTCTCTCCCTCTGTAACAGGGTTTAACAGTCTCTCAGAACAGTTACTCTGATGATGGTGGGTTAGCTGAAAGCCTTGTGGGGATTTTTTTTTGCTTGTTAACATTTTAGTGGGCATTTCTGTTGCATTAGCAGCAGTCTGGATGCACCAAACACAACCCAATCATCCCTCTGTGGAGCATTTAGCAGCACCATGGTTTTTCTTAGCGTGGCTGAAATGCCTCTCTGCCGGACATGTACTGCCAAGGTTCAGGAGCATTACAGATGACTCACAGCAGCCCATGGACAAAACAAGGATAGATTTTTCACAGCAGCAGAGCATAACAATCAGGCAGAAGAGTCAAAACCAGCATTCCTACTTACACTATGGATGATATGTAAACAACAAAAGCAATGACACAGCATCACTGGTGGGCTCCATCCTGACCAATCTGCTGCATCTCAGCAAAGGCTGCCCTGTTCCTAACAGCCAAGCCTTCCAGTTCAGTTAGGTGATACTGGTTTAGTGTTAAAAGAAATTCCAGTCAGTTGTGGAGAACACCAGGGTCCTTGACTCTTTAACCACTGCAGCAGAACAACCACCATCAGCTGCTGCTGGGACTCCCCACAAGCTGTCTACCTCCCCTTCGTGCACCCCAGACCTCTCCTTCAGCTCAGCCCTTTGCTGCAACTCCTGTATAACAGTGTGATCACAGGATGTTAGGGGATGGAAGTGACCTCCATAGATCATCAAGTCCAATCTCCCTGCCAGAGCAGGACCAGAGAATCTACCTCAGGTAGCACAGGAATGCATCCAGGCAGGTCTTGAAAGTCTCCAGAGAAGGAGACTCCACAATCTCTCTGAGCAGCCTGTTACAGTGCTCTGTGACCCTTACAGTAAAGAAGTTGCTCCTCCTGTTGAGGTGTAACTCCCTGTGCTGTTACATCCATTACTCCTTGTCCTGTCACAAAGCACAACTGAGAAGAGTTTGTCCCCTTCTTGACACCCAGCCCTCACATATTTGCAAACATTGATTAGATCTCCTCTGTGTCTTCCAAAAAGCCCCAGCTCCCTCAGTCTCTCCTCATAGGGTAGAGGACATGAGCAAAATGTTGATGCCCAAAGCACATCAACATGGTGAGGGCATGGAGACAGGTAGCATGATGGCACCACTTCCTGTCAACCCTTTCTGTTCCCACTGTTTAGCCAAAGTGAGTAGGGGTTCAAACACTGACTGGCTGTGGGCCCAGGTGCTGGAGCCCAGGTGAATCAGGGTGCACCAGGCCACAGAGCATGGGAGCAAGACCCTGAGCCATGACAGCACACACCCTCTTCACAGTCATACCATAATCAGTTTTTGTTCCGTGCAAGCAAGTTTAGGAAGAGGTTTCTTTACAGGGCCAGCCTGTGGAGCATGGACACAGTGCACACCCTGTGTGCACCCAGCCATGTGTACATGTGCATACCTGCACCATGGCAACACTATGCCAGGCTGTGCTGCTGCTCTCCTAAGCAAAGGCAACAGATACTGTGGGTAGGACTCTCTCGTTTCAGACAGCCTCCCTGCTGTCATCTCATCTTTCAACTCACAGTGGTTCTGCTTCTTGCAGCCAGTATCTGACTAGTTCTTATCTTCCAGTGCTCCAGTCACACAGTTGCATTCTGGCTGTTAAGACTCCTGACGTTCCACACTGTATTCCTTAGCTCAGTAAATAAGCATTGGACAAGGAATATTGCTGAAGTTTGTTCATTGCTTTTACTTGCAGCAGAACAGCATTACATTAGATGCAGAGTTCAGGCAGTGAAGCCTTTTGTAAATCCTCTCCCCCTGAGCTTCAATGCTGTCTGCATAGACCAAAACGGCAGACCTCTGTTCCTCTTCTCTGTCTAGTTTCAGATTTTCAAGTGAAAACTAATTCTAAATATCAAGTGAATGTCCAACACAGAAGAAATGTATAAGATTTTCCTTGGAGGCCACGATGAATATGCTGTGTTTAGATTTAAAAAGGTAGAAGCAGGTCCAAATCCTGGTACTTGGAAGTCAGGAAACTTTGACTTCTGTGGAGCTCTGGTTTTGTGTTGGTCAGCATCTTCCCTACCATTTTTAATATAGTGGAGGGATACAAAGGTGTTCCAAGCTCCTAGTTCAAGGCAAAATCTCTCACTGCACTCCAAATGAAAGCCAAATATTTTCCTCCAGTAAGGAGGTGCAATAGAAGAATTTTCTCTATTCTATTTTATTTTATTATTTTATTTTATTTGTGCTTTATTTTAGCATAGCACCTATTAAAAATACCTTGGCTGTGATGCTAGGGACAGAAGGCTGGAAAGGGAAAAACTCATCACTGAAAATGTAATGGCTGTGCACACTCTCAGTGAGTTAGACTATCCTACATTCAGTTTACATGTGTAAGGAGCACTAGCTCATGTCTTGGTTATGACTATTAAATTAAATGTATTTGAGTTTATGGTAATTATTCCTCTTTAGTTTATGGTATCAAAAGCTTGCTGCATAAATCAACAGTATCACTCATGCCATATGCAATTTTTTTCCTCCAGCCAACATTCAAAAGAACCATACTTGTTCTCTGCAGCTAACATCCTCTCTCCTTGAAATGTAACTGCCCTCCTCATGGCAGTCTGGAGCAGCATTTCTGTGCCAAACTCTTGCAGGGAAGTGGTAAAGAAAAAGGAATGATTTCTACAGCAGCTAGGGGACTCAGCCAGACAATGCAATTGTCCACGTTGCAGTCTGGCCATTGTTCACAGATATATATGACTCTTTGGCCTGACTTCAAAGCTGAGCCCACCAATTCAGTGCAAGTTCTCATAGCTCACCTGTCTGAAAATCTGGACATTACTGGATGCAAATGGCCAGGACTGGGTTTGGGACAAAGCATTGGAAAGACACTGACAATGGGCTCAGTATTGAGGGGGCAGACGCATACAAAGAATTATCGCTATCACCACCACCATATTCTACAGGATGTCTACCAGGGATGTCCTGGATGGTCTCTGCTAACCAGGACCCTAATTTCTTAACAAGTAAGACTACCATGTGAGGCTCTCGTGGTCTGATAACTTGGAGGAAGGAGATTAAATAATCCCTTTTGAAAGCTAGGCACTTGGGACAAGGCAAGATGAGAAATATACAAGTTTCCTCAGTTTCCTGCAAATAATGAACACTGATGTATAGTAGTGTGACCGATGTGTTGGAATGTGACTGTTGCAGCTTTCGGTGAGGAACATCACCAGAGGTACTGTTCCCAGCCTAGAAGTATCCAGCTCCAGTGTAGCTTGGGAAATGCCCAGTCCTGCTGCTTCTCTTCCGTTCTACAGCACTCCAGATTGCACGGAGGAGCAGGTCTCTGTTATTGAGGATGTTGTATTTGCTCAAATTCACAAGTTTGTCAAAGTTTTCAGAGGAGTACATTAGCCTAATGAGGTAGTAGGGTGAGCAGTTGTTCTCCAGATTTACTTGGCCTTCTTCCATCTCTGAGTGACGGCGCCTTACCCCTGCAGAGAAACACAAAGCCATCACAGTGAGCTGAACCTGGAGCACGAAACACATGATGCTGGATGAGACTGGTCTGCACAGCAGAAAGTGCTGTTTAAAACAGCCTCCAGGAAAGACTGCACCCACAAGCAGCTTGAAAGAGCCATTCCTGGTCACCTTTCTCAGCCAGTCCTCCTTTCCCCTCCTCTAAGTAGGGCTGGCAGGAATTGTTACCTTCCCCCTCATCCGGTGCCCCTGCAAACAATCATTCCATGGCAGAGTAGCCTTGGGTCCACATCTATCTACACAGATAAAACGGGTAAAG
>WBNM01008808.1:67863-113031 GCA_013399055.1 Ramphastos sulfuratus | reverse complement strand
TGTGCTTTTAACTAAGTTCAGTTATGGAACAGCATAATTGTCTTCATTTCCCAGAAGGATAATGCAAAAAGGAGGAGGGATTATATCTTGTGCACTCTGACATTCATCTCATCTAAAAGTAGTTGTCTAAACCAGCTCAGATTAACCAAGTTTATTAGTGCCCACTCCTCTGCCATGAATAAAAGGGAGTTTAGAATCATAGAATGGTAAGGTTGGAAGGAGACCTCAAGGATCATCTAGTTCCAACCCCCTGCCATAGGCAGGGACACCTCCCACTAGTACAAGTTACTCAAGGCCTCATCCAACCTGGCCTTGAACACCTCCAGGGAGGGAGCAGCCACAACCTCCCTGGGCAACCTGTGCCAGTGCCTCACCACCCTCACTGTAAAGAACTTCCTCCTAACATCTAGTCTAAATCTTCCCTCTGCCAGTTTAAACCCATTGCCTTTTAAAAAGTAAGTTTACCTTTTTTTTTTTTTTTTTTTTAAATCAGATGCACACATCTGAGATCCTCTGAATCCAGGTGTATTTATTATTTTAGACATAAACAAACTGTAAAGTCAAATGATGAATATGTGAATCCATCTATTCAGTGTTGCACAAGAAGGGCTCTAAATACTGTTGACATAATTGAGTTATTGAAGGGTGACATGTACAGTGATAAAGGATGTCTCTGTTACACTGAACAACACATTCCGTTGACTCGGGTAATGATACTTTGTTTTTAAATAAAAAGTGTATCCATACTGAAAACTGATATTGGTTTAACTGATATTTTTTATATTTTTATGACCAGTCCTTTATATTTTGGTCTAGTCCTTTAAATATGAGTTGAGCAGTGCACATGAAAGCATCAAACAACAGACAGAGCAAAGACAACTGGAAGCGAACAGAAGACCATTGTTTCTTCCTTCATTCACTTTGATGTTTGGCTTTCACACTATTTTTCATAGTACATACCACCATTCTCAGTTAATGTGACTCCTATTAACATAAAGATGAATTATTAGCCAACACAAAATGACTTTATATTCCAGTTCTTACTAGGCAAAGACAACATCAAAAACTAAATGCTTTTTAAACAATTTTTTGCAAATTAATCAATTTCTTTGTCCATACCGGTCAGGTTCTGGCCTGACAGGGTAGTGTAACAGAGTGAGTGAAAATAAAAGATTCCTATGTTTTCATATCAAGTCTTAAACATTGAAATACTTCACAAAGATTTTTTGAACTGTGTATTCTTTGCTTTGCTTCATATTATGGACAGTTCTAATGTCCTTTTACTTGAGTTTGCTCTAGAAGACAGAGTTGTATTTTACTTGCAAACACTAGGACTCTTTAGCCATGAGCACATTCTAAGCACTTCTTTCCTGCACAGCTGCTTTCTGTGCAGGTTTCACTGTAGGGGTTCAACTTCAGCAGTTAGGATTGTTATATTTTGCAAGCGAGAATTTACAAGAGCAGTGAAAGCTGAGCATAGACAACTGTGACTTACAGAAGGCATAAAATCACCAAGATCCCTACCAAGACCAAGTACCTTATGTCAGTTGTTCAATTATTTAGTTATTGCTTTTCCTTTAAAAATAAATAGCATTTTATAACAACCCTAATAGAGGACTGACTGATACAGAGTTACACCGGTAGAGATTTTGCAGCTGTTCTAGCAGCAGGTTCTTCAGAAATTCTGACTGACATTGCATAACTAACCTTCTCTCAACAGAACTTGGGGAAGCAAAAATAAGACAGCACTTTTTTTCCCTATCAATTCAGAAATAGTTTTACTTTTAATATTACTATAAAGACCAGGAAGGCTGCAATTACGCCCTCTAATAGGGCTAAAAAGGATGAATTGTGTGCAGTTCTGGAGCCCCCAGCACAGGAAGGACATGGAACTGTTGGGATGAGTCTAGAGGAGGGCCAGGAAGATGATCAGAGGGCTGGAGCAGCTCTCCTATGAGGACAGGCTGAGAGAGTTGGGGCTCTTCAGCCTGGAGAAGAGAAGGCTTCGAGGAGACCTTAGAGTAGCCTTCCAATATCTGAAGGGGGCCTACAGGAAGGCTGGGGAGGGACTAGTTACAAGTATTTACAAGGTCTTGCAATGACAAGACAAGGGGCAATGGGTTTAAACTGGCAGTGGGGAGATTTAGACCGGATGTTAGGATGAAGTTCTTTCCAGTGAGGGTGGTGAGGCACTGGCACAGGTTGCCCAGAGAGGCTGTGGATGCTCCCTCCCTGAAGGTGTTCAAGGCCAGGTTGGATGAGGCCCTGAGTAACCTGCATTAGTGGGAGGTGTCCCTGCCTATGGCAGGGGGTTGGAACTAGATGATCCTTGAGGTCTCCTTCCAACCTTACCATTCTATGATTCTATGAACACATTTTTAAACCTTGCTGTATGGAGTTAAGTTGCTAAATCAAGATGTTTGTCTCAACATTGTCCTGTGAAGATAGTCACTGAAGCAACTGAACAGGATACCTCATCCTAAACTTACCTCTGTGACTCTAGCAATTAACTGACATAACTACAAGCTAGCTCTGCTATGCAAGTTGGAACTCACAAAATCACAGGCTCAATGGTCAGGAGCATTGTAATGCAGGGTGGAGCTCAATGTGAAACTGCACTGAAAGGTCATGGAATATATTGAATTTTTTTTGCGGGGGTCTTCAGAGACAGACAACCCCCCATAAGATAACTGATGCACAGAATCATAGAATCACAGAATCATTCAGGTTGGAAAATACCCCATAATGAGTAAGTCCAGCCACTGACCTCGCTGCAGAAAGTTCACACCTAAAGCACCCAAGCACCACCTTTAAACACATACAGGGATTGTGGCTCCAACCAACAACCTGGGCAGCCTATTCCAATGCGTGACCACTCTTGCATGAAAAGAAGTTTTCCTAATGTCCAGTCTAAATCTACCCTGTTGTAGTTTGAGACTGTTCCCTCTTGCTGTATCTGTAATTACCTGTAGAAAGCACCAACCTCTCTACAACATCCTTTCAGGTAGTTGTAGAGAGTGACGAGGTGTCCTTTTAGCCTTTTCTTCTTCAAACTAAACAGCCCCAGCTCCTTCAGTTGTTCTTCCTAAGATTTATTCTCCTGGCCTTTCACCAGGTTCATTGCTCTCCTCTGCACTTGCTCCAGCACCTTGATATGCCTCTTGTATTGAGTTGCCCAAAACTGGACACAACACTTGAGATGTGGCCTCACCCGCGAGAGGACAATCATTTCCCTACTCCTTTTGGACACAGTATTTCTAATACAAGCCAGGATGCCATTGGCTTTCTTGGCCACCTGAGTACACTGCTGGCTCATATTCAGCCACTTGTCAATTAGAACCCCCAGGTCCCAGTGTGGCTAGACGGCTTTCCAGCCACACTGCTCTAAGCCTGTATTGCTGCATGGGGTTGTTGTGGCCCAAGTGCAGGGCCTGGCACTTGGTCTTTTGAAGCTCATATCATTAACATTGTCCCATCAATCCAATCTATCCAAATCTCTCTGTAGAGCCTCCCTGTCTTTGTGCAGATCAATACACTCACCTAACTTGGTGTCATCTGCAAATCTACTAATGGTAGCTTAGTAACTCCTAACTCCTCATTAAGATTATTCATAAAGATAATAAACAGAAGTGGTCCCAACACTGAACCCTGAGGAACACCACTTGTGACCAGCCGCCAGCTGGAATTAACTCCACTGACCACCACTCTTTGGGCCCTTTTGTCCAGCCAGCACTTTATTCAGCAGAGCCTGTGCTCATCCAAGCCATGACCAGTCAGTTTGTCTATGAGAATTCTATGGGGAACAGTGCCAAAGGCTTTTTGAAAGTCGAGGAAGACTGTCCCTCATCCACCATTTGGGTCATCTTGTCATAGAAGGAGATCAGGTTCATCAGACAGGACCTGCTTTTCATAAACCCATGCTAACTGGGCTTTATTTCTTGGCTGTCCTTTATATGGCCTGTAATGGCACTGGAGATGACCTGCTCCATGGCCTTCCCTGGTACTGAGGTCAGACTGACAGGCTTACCGTTTCCCAGATCCTCCTTTCTGCCTTTCTTGTTACATTTGCTACCCTCTAGTCCATTGGGACCTCCCCAGTTAGCCAGTACTTTAGGTAGATAATGGAAAGTGGCTTGGTAAGCATATGTGCTAACTCCTTCAGCACCCTTGGGTGTAACCCACCTGGCCTCATAGACTTCCATGCACAGTTTAGAGCCAAACTGCGAGATGGTGCTGACACAAGTCGGATGTGCTATAACTATGGCAACTGAATGAGGAACTGTGATGGCACAGGACACTGGAAAAGGTATAAAAGCACAAAGGTAATGGTGTAGTTTGAAGCTTGCCCAGTGATCAAGGCCTTCAGGACCTGCACATCACTGGTTCCACGGGCTGACTATATGTCGTAGTTTTTTTGTGTAAGAGTGCAACAGACTGAGATTATTTCACTTTTCTCTTTTTCTAAAAAAAGGGCAGTAAAATAAGAATGCTCTCCCTGAATTGGAGATGAAAACACAGATAAGCTGTATTTAAAAATGCGCAGGAACAGGTACTGCATATATGAATCCTTAACAAGTAATACAGATACAGGATACATGAGAACTCCCCCCAAACTTCCCCCTCAAGCAAACTTTAAAACCACCAAAACAAAAGCTCCAGTGCTCGTTTTCTCCCATCCCCATTGTCTCCCAATTGGCCCCAAACAGGCCCGATTCACTGCGGCAGCCTGCATCCCGCACAGGGCCCTCCTACATAATTACCTAGTTACAGGATAAAGATCCCTCTGGAGAGTTGGAGAGGCAGAGAAAAGGGAATGAATTGACCTTGCTGCTTACTTTTAAAGTATATACAGAATTATGGGATTGAATAACATAATTATGATATCTGGGGGAGACCAGTTCATCCTCTGGGATGGATCTTGGTCTCTGTAGTTTTTTTTAGGGAGTCTGGGATACCCTGGAACTCCTCAAACCACCACATTATATCTTTGCTTTTGCTATTTCCTGAATTTCCTCCTTTTCTATATTCCTAACTTACTCCCCAAAACATCTAAGTGAAACAAAATTCAAGTGTTTTTTTTCAACCAACTACTCAATTTCATTCAGAGGACCCATAGAAGAACTTCCTCTTCTGCAGGAGTGGATTGAGACACTCACATAGGAACAAACAATTTAACCCATACAAAAGCAACTTAAAGGGGTTGTTTTTACCATCTACCTTCATTTTTCATGAAGCCCACTTGTACTACAATCTGAGAATAGATTTCTGTACCATTTAAACAGATGTCTTCTTTACACTACATTTATCAAAAGAATACTTGCCCACAAGAAGTAATAGAAGCTGTAGGTGCATTCTTTCTTAGAAAAATCTGTGATTTTCTCAAAAACAATTAAAAAAACCCCCAAAAAACCAAAAAACCCAACAAACCAGTATTTCTGCATAGTAAAACACTGAAACTGTTCTGGAATTAGTAATATTTTCAATCCTCATGATTATTGCTAGTATACCCAAAACAGTGTGTTCTGCTTGCATAATGAGTATTCAGTTTAGAGTCATATCCACACTGACTTCTACACAAGCTGCAGTCCAACATAAGCATCCTCTTCATTTCACTTACCTTGATTTACCCTAAGAATCACTTTGAAGGCTGCAATATACAGAAGTGATTAAAAGGGATTAAAACAAAAAAAAAAAAAAGACCAGGGCAAAAAAATATGTGCAGAAACAGTAAATGGTACCATCAGTTTTTAAAAAAAAACATTTCTTCTTTTTTTTTTTCCTCCTAGAATGAACATATCATGATACCACATGCCATATTACAAGAAATGATGGACATTTCTGTAATTTGCTTGGTGGTTTGTAATTGTAGACTTTTCTTGTTTTGACCAAAAAAAACTCAAACCAAAACAAACCCATTAGCACTCCCAAAAAATCCTTAATATTTTAAATTATTAGAAGTATTCCCAAGTATAACTTTTAGTAATACAGGATGACTAGCAATCTATAAGGTCCATGCACCTTAGGCTACAACTTCCTTTTAGTAAATTTGATGCTGGTTACTTCTGGGTTACAATTTCTCACCCTCTTTTTCCCCCCCAAAACTAAACAAATAAACAAACAAACCAAACCAAACCAAACCAAACCAAACCAAACCAAACAAAAAACTGAAAAACAAAACAGGGAAAAAAAACCCAAAAACAAAAGAGGAAGAAGAATAAGAAAGGAGAATAAGCATCATTGAACTCTTGCAATTTAGGCAGGAGTATACACCAACTTCTTCAGTGTTTATTAGTTCCTATTGCAACTGATATCAGATCTAGAATCATAGCATATATGCTAACAAGCACAAAGATTTTTCTAAATATGCTTTTGTCTATGTTGACTTGCTTGTTGTTAACTATGTCATTACAATGCAATGACCACTGTTTTGTGCTACCAAACAGGAATACATCTGAATTAGCAGAATGATAAAAACTATAAAAGGGATATTAGACATTATGTCCATTCATTTTGACTTCATATGATGATTTGCTGTATGTTGAATATGAGTAAAAGAATTTAACCTCTATGACCTCAGATGTGGTTGGAATCTGCTTTTTTCAGTGCTAAAGAAGGAACGAGCAGTTTGTTACCTCTAGCATTCTTCAAAGGTGGGTTTCGAAGGACCCAAGGATGTGCTTAGTCAATCTAAATATTTTTACTTTCAATTTTGGACTTCCTAATAAAAAAATAAAATTTGAAATCAAATTAAAAATAGGAGAGTTACATTTTGAAATACAAAAAGGGTTTCATTCGTCCATTAACTAACTATGTATCATAGAATCATAGAATGGTAAGGTTGGAAGGGACCTCAAAGATCATCTAGTTTCAACCCCCTGCCATAGGCAGGGACACCTCCCACTAGCACAGGTTACTCAAGGCCTCATCCAACCTGGCCTTGAACACCTCCAGGGAGGGAGCAGCCACAACCTCCCTGGGCAACCTGTTCCAGTGTCTCACCACCCTCACTGCAAAGAACTTCCTCCTAACATCCAGTCTAAATCTCCCCTCCGCCAGTTTAAACCCGTTGACTCTTGTCCTGTCATTGCAAGACCTTATAAATAGTCCCTCTCCAGCCTTCCTGTAGGCCCCCTACATCATTAACTTATATTTCAAATGTCTTCTCAGGTGAAGCAAATGCAGTACATATGTTTACATAGGTTTAGATTGGACATTAGGAGAAAAGTTTTTCACAGAGAGAGTGGTCAGGCACTGGAATGAGCTGCCCAGAGAGGTGTTTAAAGGTTGTCTGGATGTGGTGCTTGGGGATATGGTTTAAGGTGAATCTTGTAGAGTAGGCTTAGAGAATCTTGTAGAGAGTCCACCAAGTAGGTTGGACTTGGTGATCCTGAGGGTCTTTTCCAACCTGGACATTTCTGTGATTCTGTGATTCTGTACAACTATCTCAATGATAGGAGCATGGCTTTTTTTTTTTTTTCCCCACTAGTTTTGCCAACCACTACTAATACAATGATAAGTAGATTAACAGATGCTGCCAGTAGTCTCTGGGGACATACAAGTACACAAAGATGACTTTGCAATGCATCATTCCTGCTTGCCATACAATTAAGTTATATTTTTCTGTATATAATTTCATTAATATGGATTAGTCGAAATATCAATGCACAAATAAATGCAGACTTGCAAAATGTATGTGTCAACAACATAGAGTTTTAGCAACAAGATAGGACTTTTATTTCCATAAGAAGCCTATTCAATACTCTTACTCAGCTGCCATTCACATGGGTAACTGAAGTTATTTGAACTGTGCATTATGGCCNCCTCCCTTCCTCCCTACCTCCTTCTCTTTCTCTTCTCTTTTCCCTTCATAACAAATTGCACTTATAACTATGTACACTTCTATTTGTCACTTGTCACAGTCAGCTTTTTATAATATTATTCAGAAAATAAGAATTGTATGCAAATTGTATTCCATTCTCACCATACTGTCAAAGCCTTTGAGAGGAAAGAATTATAATAAACTAATCAAGAAAAGGAAAAAGATTTTGATTTACTGACCTTTAGTTTATTATTACAGTTAATGTCACAGCAATAAATAAAAAAGCAAAACTATAAATGGTGTACAATATAACAGTTTTTAGGTTCATCAGAGAGTTAGAGGAAAAAATGTATGGGCTCCTACTTAATTATTTTTATCTTGAAATATGAATATCTGTATCTTTCTGAGCCTGCATTTATACATACGAATGACAAATAACATCTCCTGGCTCAGCTGGGTTTGTAGATTAGTACTGTTTGAGTCAGAGAGAATTAAGATCTTTCACCTCCCACAGCAAAGGTAAAGGTGATGAGCTTCTATTAACAAAGATAATAAAATTCTACATGGCACTAGACTATCACAAATAAATCATGCATTTCCAGCACCATGCATTAAGACTGATGCAAGGGAAACCAAACTCAAACAAGACTGATGCAAGGAAAAATGACTCAAATCTAAGTACAAAAGACACAGATACATACAGCACTGTTCTACTGAGGACAAAATGGCTTGCAGTTCTGTACAGCTGCTTAGGAAAATAAATAGCCAAAACACAAGAAAGTTGCCTCCTGCTTTCTGTAAAGATAGGAGGATATCACAGTCTTCGAGCACAAAATAAATTCGTAATTATGGTAATTCATTCATCTGAGCTTATTTTCCAGCAAGTTCCCTGTTGGTTTCTTAATGAGGCTAATAATGTATAATCTTTACAACTCTAAGTCTCAGAGGAAAGTTTACACTTCAAGGAAAAAAAAAAAAAAAAAAAGAAGAAAAAACAAAACAAAGCAAAAACCCCAGAATAACAGCAACAAAACAAACTCCAAACAAAAAATAACCAAACAAAAAAACAAACCCAGAAAACAAAGTGCCTCAAGTAACCTAAAGTCCCATTGGGCTAGAATCAAATAAATGATGCTGTAAGACCTAGGAGAAACTTCTATTCGAGGTGTGCAGCCCTGTGCAGTTGTGGCATGACTGCATCGGCAAAGTAGTGCTCTGGATGCTCAGAAACATCTGGTTTTAGACATTCAAAATAGATTAGAATAAAAGCCTAGGCAGTAAACCTCAGTATTCTGCCATACATAGCACAGCAGGATATTTCCCAAGCAAATATGAGTCTTTCACACACACACAAATGCAAAGCAAAAATACAAATGCATGATCACAGAATGATAGGGGTTGGAAGATCTCTGGAGATCTTCTAGTCTAACTCCCCTGTCACAGCAGGCTCACCTACAGCAGGTCGCACAGGAGGGCATCCAAGTGGGTTTTGAATGACTCCAGAAATGGAGACTCCACCACCCCTTCAGACAGTCTGTTCCAGTGCTCTGCCATCCCTCAGAATAAACCTTCTGGTTAAACCTTCTGGTATGGAACTTCTTATGTTCAAGTATGTGTCCATTACCTCTTGTCCTGTCATTGTGTAAAGACTGAAAAAGACTGGCCCCATCCTCCTAACATCTGCCTTTGAAGTATTTATAAGCACTGATAAGATCTCCTCTCAGTCTTCTTTAAGCTAAAAAGCCCCAAATCCCTCAGTCTTACTTCATAAAAGACATGTTCTAATTCCCAAATCCTTTTTGTACCCTTTGTTGCACCTTCTCAAGCAGTTCCCTGTCTTGAATTGGAAGCTGAGAACTGGACACAATCCTCCAGATAAGGCTTCATCAGGGCAGAACAGAGGGGGAGAAGAACCTTCCTTGACCTGCTTGCCACATGCTTCTTGATGCATCCATTGGCCTTCCTGGCCACAAGGGCACACTGCTGGTTCATGGTCTGCCTGCTGCCCACTGGGACTCTTTTTCCACAGAACTGCTTTCCAGCAGGCCAGCCCCCTATCATGGACTGATACATGGGATTATCCTTCCCTAGGTGTAGTAACCTCCAATCACCCTTGTTGAATTTCATAAGGTTGTTCTTCCCAACTCTTCAGCCTGTCCAGGTCATGCTAGAAGGCAGCACAGCCTTCTGATGCATGAGGCACCCCTTCCAGTTGTGTCATTATCAAACTTGCTGAGGGTACACTCTATCCCTTCATCCAGGGTGCTGAATATATTGAACAGGCCTGGACCCAGGACCAACCCCTGGCAGACACAACTTATTACAGCCCTCCACCTAGACTGTGCCACAATCCTCTGAGCATTATCTTTCAGACAGACTACAACCCACCCCACTGCCTAGTCATCCAACCCACACTTCCTAAAGTTGCAACATCAGGTAAAATGCAATGCTGATAGCTGTTTTCCTTTAAAAGATGGCTACTGGGAACTTTTCATGCAGTCTTGCAGTCAGCCAGGTCTGGAGATTCAACACTTCGTCTTGCCTGCAATGCTTCACACACACTTCACTTGCTCTACAGGAGTGCCTTACAAAACAGCCTCACTATGTTCTCCATTCTTGTTGTCAATTATCTGTCATCATTCTGAAAATAATGAATGTAACCTACATCAAACACCACAAAAAGTGATCCAATATCCTAACTTTTCAGTGCTACTGCTGTTCTAAAATATACTGTATTACCAGAAGTGCAAAAATGGGAACTAAAGCCCCATTGTGAGACCAGGTAAGCCAGCAAAATTATTTCATTTCAAATATCCTGACAATTCCTGGCTTAATTTTGACACCTGTAAAAGTGACTATGATCCTGGATGGGATCCTGATACTGTTGAGTGTCTTGTCATAAAATGACAATCTGTGACATTGAGAGACATCATGGAGGCCATATGAGGGAAAAATATATCTTTAAATGCACGATTAATAAATATGACCATAAGAGACATTGAATCATAAATATGAAAGCTACTAAGTATTATTTCCACAAGTATTACTGCAACACACAGTGTATGGATCCAAGAGTTGAATTAAATATGATCTAATGTAAGTATTTTTTTCCATTTCTACATAAAATCTACTCTCAGATAGTTCAGGTGGTATTAATGTCAGGACTGTAAAAGACTATGCAGTAACCCAGAACTACCACTTCACATCTGAATCACAGAATCATAGAATGGCTTAGGTTGGCAGCAACCTTAGACATCATCTACTTCAACCTCCCCACCATGGTCAGGGACACCTCTCACCTAGACTCAGCTGCTCAAGGTCTCATCCAGCCTGACCTTGAACACCTCTAGGGAGGAGGCATCCACAACCTCCCCATGCAGCCTATTCCAAAGTCCCACTACCTTCGTACTGAAGAACTTCTTCCTAAAATCCAGCCTAACCCTGCTCTCCCTCAGCTTAAAAGCATTGCCTCTTGCCCTATCACTAGACAATCTTATGAAAAGTCCCTTTCCAGCCTTCAGGTATTGGAAAAAGGAGCTAAAAGGTCCCCCTGAAGTCTTCTCTGGGCGGAAAAACTCCAGTTTTCTCCATCTACCCTCACAGCAGTGTTCCAGCCCTTGGATCATCTTTGTGGCCCTCCACTAGACATGCTCTAACAGCTCTACATCCTTCTTAAGATAGGGACACTAGAACTGGATACAGTACTAGAGGTGGGGCCTCAGAAAAGCAGCGTAAAGGGGAAGAATCACCTCTTTTGACTTGCTGGCCATACTCCTCTTGATGCAGCCTAGAAGATAGTAAAATTGAGACAGTAAAATTGTGGTGCTGCAAAATCTGAATTTAGAAAGTTTTCTTGGTGTTGCTGAAGTGCTACATTATAACATCAGTGGCACATAACTGTCTTTTTTCCTTCTTTCAACAGTAAAAGCTTTGGCTGTTCCGGAAACCCAAATATTTGATTTGATCACTCCTCAATTCTTATGTTTTTCATCCTATCTTATAGTTGTATCAACACCACTAGCAAACAGTAATTTGTAGCAAAGCAAAGGATTTTGCTTTAAACCACCAAATATTGTGTGGATCAGGACCCAGTGTTCTGACACACAGCTGTTGAAAATGTAATAAAAATATTTTTTTAATCCTCTTAAAAAGAGACAGAACAAGCTTAAATCTGGAAAAAACGATATAACTATGATATACCAACAGTGTTCTTTTCTAAGAGCACCAGTGTGTTGCCAATAATTTATTAGCATTTTAATTACATACTTAAATGCCATATTTGCCCCTCTCATTAAAGAATTTGGCACTTCCCATTGTTACGAAATCAATTCTTATTAATGTAAAATAAAAGAGTAGTACCCACAGAAAGCTATCTGTCCAGTCTATAAAAAGAAGTAAATGATTTATAATCTATATGTTTCCCAAAGGACAGCTGCTGATCTAGAGATGCAACAGAGAGCTCTTTCTGACCATGCCTCATTCCAAACACAAGAGAATCATAGAATGGTAAGGTTGGAAGGGACCTCAAGGATCATCTAGTTCCAACCCCCTGTCATAGGCAGGGACACCTCCCACTAGTACAGGTCAGAGTACAGGAAAAAAGAAGTCTCTTCTCCTTCTGCCAGTCCTATTCCTTTGACAACTATGCAAGATTTTACCACAAAAAGATGTACCTTCCTAACACTGACTGATGACCAGTTTGTGTTTGAAGAAAGGGACTGACAGGCAGTGAAAGGCAGCCACCTGCCTGTACAAAAGCGAAACTGGACACTCAAAAGGAAGTGCAATCACAGATAATATCACTTCAGATTAGAGATAAGTAAAACAAAGACAAGAACATTTGTGTTAAAATTAAAACAAGAATACAATCTAACAAGCTTAGAGCACCTTCTCTTCTTTATGTCTGGAATTTTAATTAAGATTTTAAACAAAAAAAGCGTGACATCAGACTTGTAGCTATTACAGCAGGGCAAAGGAGAGCGATGCTTGTTTGATACAGCAGTAGAAAGTTAATAATGTGATAAATCTACTTATTACTTAGTATTAATTCCAGAAATATTGAGAAGCCCTTGATAAAATCTGCCCTTAGAGAAATGACTTTCCCCTTGCTTGAGGAACAAGTCTAATTGGTTTGAAAATGGCGCCTGATCTGCTAATCTGACAATTCAGAATGAATTGGTCTCACAGGTTTTATATACTGTTAAACCTACAACTGCTGAGTTTTTAGGAGCATTCTCGTTTTTAAGTATTTTTGAGATGAGTCAATGTGCACGTGGACTGATCACACTCTCTCCTTCATCTTGATTAATCCATTAAAGTTAATGTTTTAGACCTCATCTGCAGCAGAATCTCCTTGAAAACCTGGGAAGGTAAGTTAATAATGGGAACAAGGTGATGCCACATCACAGTCTGTAATATCCCTATTCTGATAACTTGATTAGTGGATCTGAAACGTTACAAAATTACTTTTAAAACCTGAGGATTTGAGTTTCCAATTTAAACTCCACATTATTGACTGCGAGAAATAAATTACTTTTGTCAGATGTGTGAGACTATAAAACAAATTTGACTAAATGAGCAGTAGACTTCAGTGTGGTATGCAAGCACTGAAAAACATGTTTAAGTAATGCTTGCAATACAATCTATACCAGTGACATACAATAATGTACAAAAATTGAGAGTAGTATCAATGCTGAAGACATCTTCAGATACACAAAAAATACATCAGAGCTCAAATACAAGATCACCCCATTTTCCATCTCTGCCTTGCCATGTAAGAAACTAGTTTTCATTCTTCTGAACTTACTGAAGTTAAGAGTACTCAATACTGCACAGTAATAGCAGTTATTGAATACATGACACAATGATTGATAAAGCAATAATAAAATGGGATTAATAATTTGAATAATGTATTTATAACACAGGATATTTTTGTAAACTATAAACTACAGATATCAAAGAAGCCACTTTGTGCATCAAAAAGTATTACAAACTTTAGGACACTTTAAGAACAATTTTAGGCTCCAGAAAATAGCCTGTTGTAAAAAATGCACCACATTTTGGAAGAGATATTCAGGTTTAGGGAAGATCCTGCCCATCTTTATGAAACCAACGACGCATCCAAGTGGTTACTACCTTATATAATTTTTTTTATTTTTTCAGATACTCTGTTTAGGTGAAATCAGTGTCTGGTTAAAGCATAAGTACATATAAATGCATGTGACTTGCTAACAAGTTATAATGACAACAGGAAAGAACACAGGAAAGCTCTTTCAAAGTCTGGCTCAGTAGTTGTTTTAAGAAACTTGATTTCAGGAGCCGAAACAACTGAAAGACATATGACACTCAAAGGAACTTCCAAAGTCTCAATGACAAATATATACAGTATTCTTAATATTGGCTTTTTTCCCCCCCCTTATTAATAATAGATATCCAGATACACACAGAAACAGCTCACTGTCACATCAGTAATAGAAGCATGGATGAATTGCACTATTTTGAGAAGTTTTAGTGGATGAAGGAATGAAAACCATGGTATGCCACAAATTTTCAGGGCATTTAACTCTAGTCATCAAAAACTCTAAAATTGTGAGTCATCTCAGATGAACAAGGATTTCATCCCTAAATTTAGAAAAGTTCAGAGTCATTCTTGTTCCTCAAAACAAACAAAAAAAAACCCCACCCCAAAAAACAAAACAAAACAAACAAAAAAACCCCCACACAACAAAAAAAAAAACAAACAAAAAAAGCCAAAAAAAAACCCCAAACAAAACAAACAAAAAAATGTGCAAAAAATCTCATTCACTTCACTAGAACCAGACTGTTTTTTTTTTCAGACATTCCAATAGTGGTTGCCCTCTACAGCATTTCGTTCACAGCAATTTAAGGCATAAGTGGAACAGAGGCCATCAAGGTGCTTCAGCAGAAGGAGGCTCACTGATCAGTACCTGAGACACAGCTGCAATAATTATGAGAAGCACTAAGAGGCCTGGTAAAGAGAAAAAGATAGACTATTTAGAAAACCCTCTCTCTAAACAGAAACCTGTCAGCATGAGGGAAGACCTGCAGTAACTTCTCAGTGGAAATTATCATGATTTACCATGTTGTAACATTTCTTTTGGTGTTCACCATCTTTTCCATTAAGGAAATTCATGTCAGACAATTTCTGACACATAGCAATCCTGAGTGAAGTTAGGCTGACACTTTAGCAAGTAGTACAACTTCAGATCTTACGTTCCACCAGAAAACGAGGAATAACTAGAAGAATGATTTGTGAAAATTTTTGTGGCTTGTCCAAAATGAGTTTTCCAGGATATATTTCTAGAAACAATCCTTCTTGCAGATTTTCTGCTTCTGTAATTTACCACTGAAGGTTTAACATCACAAGAAAGGAGCTCCGACAACATTGTGTGCTCTGACCACGATAGCGTCTGCTCGTGTAACTACAGCCTTGCTTAGCCAATTGAACAGACAGCCCTGTCTCAGTTTTGCAGCTCAACTTTAGCACCTCAGTAATATTAAACATATCTATCTATCTATCTATCTATCTATCTATCCATCTATTTATTTACTTATTTTCAGTCTAAAGACATAATACTGTAGAATAATGCTGACTGAGCATCCCTGAGCTGTTAACATTTGAAACCAAATGCTATTTGGCAGATTTCAAACAAGGCTGGCAAAGATCAACCAATGTTTCTATAAATGCTGGGAAAACAGGCATTTGGATAGTTGAAAGAAATGCTGTGTACCCTTACAGAAGGAAAGGTGACAACCCAACATAAGACATGATTTCACTGGGAATCATGCTGCACAGGTCAATGACTTGCTTAGTAATTTTACTTTTTTTTTTTGCTGGGAGAGACAGAAAGTTAGCAAATAGAAAACTGGAAATCCCACTATATGACATTATTTTGCATCTTCATCATGAAGATTGCTGCATTTTGAATTAACTAACAATACCAGTAATATACATTGTCTATATAACTGAAACAAAATAGGCCTAAGGACCATTTCTTAGTTCTCAAGTAAGATGGCATCAACTTAGATATTCTCTGACCTGCAAATATTAAACAAGCAGTTCTAAGGAAAAGTAACTACTTGTACTGTTCTGGTTTTGTGTTTATTTCATTTTCTGGTTTGATGTGTCTGAAATAATAGGAGGGTGGACTGCAGTCAGTCACATTGGTAATTTATTAAGTATGCAATTGCTCATGTGCTCTGCCCTGGGATAAGACATGACATTACATGTGAGCATTTGAAGGTGAAGAGTGTTCTGGAATAGTGATGGAAAACTATAGAGGGAGTTAAACTTGACTTTACCTTGTTCACACCTCTGTTGGGAATAGTGTCTGGCACTTACTCACTCAGGTACTACTTCAAAGAGCATTAGCTGGCCTAGACCACCAGTGTGTCAGGGACCATGCTAATAAGCAGATGAGTGCAGGTCAAGGCTCAGACTGGTGCTCTGGCCCCATTTTAGTTGCTATAAAGGTGATGCAGAGTTGAGAGACAGACAGAGGGACTGAACGGAGATAAGAAACTGTCCAATGGGTTTCACTAATGTTGACTAACAGAAAGAAGAGTAAAGTTTGGAAATCATAAATATTTTTATATGGGAATATCTTCCTGCCCATTTTTACCAAATTAGGCCCATATGCCTAATTCTCTTCAATTTAACATCATACTAAACTGTTTTATTAATTTCTAGATCTTCACTGTTGCTTCTTTCTGCTCACTTAGCTCCCATCTTCTCTCCACTGGGTTATCCCAGTTTCCTCCACTTTCTACCCATTCCCAGTCTCATGCTTAACGAAGCAGAACATATTATTTCCCTAGTCTCTTCCTTGGAAGCAGATGAACCATATTTAGCCTCAGGCAAACAGCTAGAATGAAAAGTATCAGTCCAAAAGGATAAAGTTTAGTAAAGTTACAAATAATCAAAGCCAAAAATCCACTTTTATGTCAGACAAATTAAAAAAAAAAAAAAAAGTACTAAAAGATATCCATATAAAACACAGAGAGTAACATATACTAAAAATAAATAAAGAAAAAAGCCAAAACCTAACTATGCCTGGCATGCTTTTGGCAATATAGCCTGAATGGAAAGATTTATACTTTCGAGGTTGAAATTAGCTTAGAAATGCAGTTGTATATGCAGCAATAGGGAATAGATTATTATCACTTGCTGAAAAATAAATAAATAAAAAAGATTAAGGCAGACTGAGATAACCTAATCAAAAAGAAAAGAAGCCTTTCCTGATTCACAGGTCACCTAACACGCTGAACCCTGCTGTGCGATTCTTGCAATGCCAAGGGACCTTTGGACAGTGGAGAATAAATAACATTTGTTCCTACTACATCATGTTGCTGGATGTACCATTAATTAAATAGGACAGAAAGGTGCAGCATTGACATAAGAATTAAGAGAACTTAATAAAATTAAAAGAAAAAACAAACAACAAAACCAACAAAACACACACACGCAAAGCAGGGGAGGAGGAATGAGAGGGGATAAAAATAAAAGAACTTGTCAGAAGCAAAAGTCAGTGATTCTTTCATTTTTTAAAACATATACTCAAGTTAAACAAACCAGGAAAATGAAAGCTTTTCTTTTTTGTTTTCCCCAAACATACAGAATCATTCTTCCTAAAAGAGAAATCATCTGGTATAATCACTTGCTAAATTCAGTCCTATGCTGCAGCAAAACAAATATCTGGGGGAAGATTTTTATAAGCATTGGAAAATCTTTGAAAATAAAACATGAGGCTTTTATAATTATATAATGTGAGACAATTTGAGCTCACATTAAAGGATGTAAGAAGATTATTCAAGAAGTAAGGAATATACAGTCATCACACACTTGCAGAAAGTAATGATCTGAGTTTTAATGCAAAGAGTTTGAGTTTCAATCCTTCAAATTCTCAGCTTTGTTTCATTAGTTAAAGTAAAGAAGTAGAGAATAGTGGCCTGACTATGAAAAATCACAGTATCACAGTATCACAGTATCACCAAGGTTGGAAGAGACCTCAAAGATCATCAAGTCCAACCCATTACCACAGACCTCAAGACTAGACCATGGCACCAAGTGCCACGTCCAAACGTGCCTTAATTTACTTCATATAAAAAATCTTTTTAAAAGTCAGAAACAAGTGTGCCAAAATTAAATAGTTCATATACAAAGCTATCAAAGTAATGGAGCATCTGAAAGCTAAAGCCCTCCAATTAATATGATAAAGCTGTGTAAGATAGTGTGAATGCTACACTTGATATCTATGATTTAACCAAAAGAACTTCAAAGCTGCATCAGTCCACACAAATGGGTAACAGAAGTGAGAAGAATTAAGGGATGGTTTATTCATTGGATATGGTGTGACAGTAATTGTATTGCTAAATAATTCTTTAACTCTGCTATACCTCAAAAAAAAAAAATCTCCTACTTTTCACAGCATGCAGGACAGAAATTATCTGCATGTTCCATTGTCACTGTCTATTTGGCAATCTGCATTTTCATGAATACCTTAAGACTACGTCATAAATCAGATGGCATTACACAATGAAATAATTTCAGATTGACTAAAACATAATTATAAATAGCTGGGCAATTACAAATACTTTACCTCAAAACACTGCCAACTTTGAAGTTATGGCAGGATATAAAAGAACATATAAGAATCATAGAATAGTAAGGTTGGAAGGGACCTCAAGGATCATCTAGTTCCAACCCCCTGCTATAGGCAGGGACACCTCCCACTAGTACAGGTCACTCAAGGCCTCGTCCAACCTGGCCTTGAACACCTCAAGGATGAGTTGAAGCATTTAGGCAGAGAAAAAAAACCCTGCCATTGCTGTTACATTCCTATACTTCAGAGTACTGGAATTCCTTTGAAAACTAAAATCAACACCAACAAAATTCCCTTCAACAACTACAATGTAACTAAATTTTTCAAAATAGAAACCAAATATGTTTCCTTTAACTCTAAGTTTGAAAATAAAGTCATGTCATTTGCTAAAGAGAGTTATGAACTACTGCATTCACCTCCGTATATCATTGTTTCCAATAATCTATTATTACATTTTAACAGCTTGATTCTGAAAAAATTTCCTGCTTGCCAAAGCATGGAAATAAGCACACTAAAAAACATCTATTAGTTAGTGTGAATAAGTATTCTAGTACTGCATGAGTAATTCTTAAAACTACAGATACCACTAACAGACACAAAACCAAAACACCCACTCAAAAACAAACAAACAAACAGGGAATACTCTCTTGGTAAACCCAAATCAAAATAATGCCCCCCAATAAGCCCAAAGTCTTTCTTACCCAATCTCTCATAAAAGACATAAACAATTGTCAGCCACATTTTTACACCATTACATAATCTTCCTTTGTCTATGCAGAAGAGAATTAAGTCAAATAGCTCAAGCATGTTGTATCCCAGTACCTTTTAAACAGAACTCTCACATTTAACAAACTGATCTCTCTGTTTAGAAAGCTTATTTGCTGCAAAAAGTGGGAAACCAAACCAAACCAAACCAAAACCCCAAACCAAACAACGAACACAGCAGGAAAACTAACTGGCAAATATATGTTATCAGTTTTCTTAATAAATACTCCATTTGTGCCCTAGACTTTCAAGCCATTTTACAAACATTTCCTGTTAAAACATTTTTATCTGCTGTATACATTTACATGACAAGATGTGCCAACACACATGGTTATTATCAGCCAACAGCACACATTTGTTTAGTGGTTCCACCAGCTTTTGTACACCTACATAACAACAGTCAACTCTCCCTCTTACTACCATTTTTGGATTATCTTTTCTTGCTGTTCACAGCTCAAGAGGCAGTTCTGCTAACAGAGAAGTTTAATTTGTTTAATTTTTTATTTTTTTAATTAGAAAGGAAGAGTACTACCTGTTAGCAGATCTATGAAAATACCTCCTTGCTCATGTGAAATTGTTTCATTTCTGACAACAGACCATAACTACACCTGGCAAATCACCTGAGAACTAACAAAGAGTTTTGTTTTGGATATCTATAACTAAAGATTTAAACCAAAACTGAAGCAAGTGAAAGCAGAGGCATGCATCAGATATGTCAAGAGCAAGACAGTCATATGTAGAACAGATCCAAAATAAGACTTAAAAATGTCAAGCACGGACAATCCCAAAATTGCTTAGGGGAACACTGTGATGGTTTGGGAGTTACTTGTCCCCCCACACTTTGTAAAATCACCCAGACTAGACTCAGCCGGCTGGAAGTTAAAGACTGAAGCTCTATTTATAGCTCAGCACAATATACAAGCAGATATATACACAATATACAGGAATATTTACAGAAATATACAAGGTAAAGGTAATACAGAAACACAACACCCCTCCCAGAAATCAGAGACCACGGGAGGGACTTCCAAGCACCCTTCCACCTTCTCCCCACCCCTATACCTTACCCCAGGGTTTGGTTCACATGCAAGATGAGTTTGGAGGATCGGCCGGGGGAGTTAGAAGAAAGTTGTTCATCAGGTCACTCAGCACAGAGGAGAAGGCCAGAAGCTAGACACCCTGAGAGTCACAGTCTGTGACTTATCTTTGTTTTGTGTTCTAGTCTTATCCATCTCAGCAAGCCTATGAGTGAAGTAGACGTCACCATTGTTTTCCTTTCTCAGCCTATAATATAATTTTCTCTATTTAAAATATTCCAATTAGCCTCAAACCAGTACAAACACCTTGCTGTATGCAGTATTCATCTGTTTCATAACACTTCTGGTCAAAACAATTTTGAATAGTAACAAAGGAAAAAGCAGCAAATTTGCATAGATGCAAAACTGAGCTTCTGTACTGGGGAGGGCACTTGAGAGTAGCAGGCTTTCTTTCATTGAAAATGCGCCCTGCTATGGAACTTGCTGTGTCCTCTAATGTGCTCTACAGATAGTTAATGACTATTCCTCAAAAATAAGGAAAGAAATTACAATGTCCTTCACAACTTTCACTTTACAAGTGAAAATCTCCATGAAATATGGTTTTGCATCATATGAATCCCATGTTCCAACAGCACAGTTGACTACTGGGACACTTCAACAGAAAGTACATACCGTAATTCACCTAAGGACTTCTGCCATGTGTATTCCTCATCATCTCAGGGAAAAAGGTTAAAATGAAATAAATTTCTTGCTTTAGAACTTATGTGCTTGTAGCTAACGATGTTTTAAAAGATGCACACTTACAATACCACTCTTGTGCATTTGCAGTGCCTGTATCAGTGTCACCAAGGTGGTGGCAAGGCGTTATTATCATTTAGGTGCATGAAAAAAGAATACATGTTTTCAGAATGTGAATCTTGTCCTAGTCAATGGTCATATCCCTAACTTCTGGCACCAGTCACACAGTTCAATCAGTTAATATTCAGGACATTTTAGATGTTAAGTTTACTTGAGAGTTCCTCAAATTGGATATACTAAATCACAAGCGACTACTAAACCAGGGGAATTATTTCAAGGGCTGTGCTGTGAGATACAGTATTCCACAGTATATACAGTATATACAGTATTCATCTCTGCAGGGTGGTCATATCTGGGGTATTTCCACTCAACTCCAAGAACAGAGAACCTCAGGATGATAGCTTAGATGACTAGACCCACACTGACACAGCTATGTGACTTCCAGTAACTGAACTCAGTGTTGAAAGCTACTGTAGGTGTCTAGGAAATAGTTAAGGGTCAGTAGATACAGGCAGCATCTCTTTGTGGATAAGCATCATACTTCTCATTGGTCATGTACGAAAAAAAGGACACTTCTACACCAATTTCTTGCTTTCATAGGTGTGATAAAGGTTTGTAAAGTTGAAGCCAGTGCCAAACTTTGTGAAGAAACATAAAGAATGGAGGGAAAACAAAACTCTTCTCCCACTACTCTGCACTTGACTGGACACAATCTGCCACATGTTGCTTTAGCATGATTTAAACTGAGTTTATGCATTATATATCTACAGTTCAAGATATTATTCATAACTGCATTTCACAAAATGCCCTCTCTCTGGGTACACAGTATGCTGTACCTATCTGATAGTCTGAAGTTGGCAGGCAGATGTTGCAAGTCATCCACATTATGGCCCACCTCTCTAGAGCCTGTGTGTGCAACAGTCAGCCATCTGTTTTCTGGACTTTCTGATCTCTCCATGCTTTTAAGGCCAGCCCTATGGAGAATGGCAGCAGCAGTGGCTTGTCATCTAATGAACAAATACTATATCAGCTCTTCTATCTCTTTACACTGCCTGGAGAATGTGGAATACATAATTTTAATTATAAATCACCTTGTTAATTGCATTCTATTTGTTGCGTTAAATCTGTTTAACCTAGAATTTCTCTAAAGAGACCTAATAATTCTGGATTATATGAGTTTTCATCAGTTTTCCAATTACAGATAACATCTGACAGAGGAAAAAAAAAAGGGAAAACCCCCTAAAATGAATAGAAAAAAAGGTCTTTTCAAGCAATAAGCTGGACTGAGCCATTTCACTCTGCACAGATTCTGTCAAACGTCACACGCTCAGCAGGTAAACCCTGATCTGAGAGAACAGCTGGGTCAGGACTGTTCATTAAGAATTTCTCTGAGCACTACACAACTCAGCATCCAACAGTGTATCCAGACAGCCCACTGCAGTGGTGTATAGATGTACTCAAGATAGCTCAGAGTAAGATCCAGATACTAAAAACACAACAATGGCAAGCTCTGCACAAGGAAACACTGACCTCTATTTTCTAACTTTTCTAACCTTATTATTTTTTTTCTTTTAATCAGAATCATTCCTACCACAATCTACTTTATGTCGAATCTTTCGTCTGCAAAGGGAAATACTGCTACACAGATTAATTAATTATTCTTTCTATGAAGGTTTCTTCATACACTGGCCTCTAAATATGACCCACACTTACAATAAGAAGGTAGACATTAGGAACAAGACTGCTTGCACAAAACAGTCATTATTTTGCACTGAAGAAAGTAACAAATAATGACCTTACTTTCAAACTTTAGAACAGATGACAGAAATACACATACTATAAATATTTAATAAATTACTATCATAAGACTTAAATGTAACATCTTAAAATAGCAAATTTTTTTTGTGATTTACACAAAAATATGTTCTTGAGTCTAAATGATTGCTCTAGTGCTTTCATAGAGGTGTTTTCTCTCATCTCTTCCAAACTGAGGGTTTGATGAAAACCTCTTACAACTTAATCCCTTATAAAGACAGATGATGGCAATGTCTTTGAGAAAGTCAGAGTGAAGACAAATTGAAGACAGAGAAAACAAACAAACAAGATTGTTAGCTGCTTTACTAATAAGAAAACTCTGAATTATCTTTTTTTAGGCATGCTTAAGACTTTAATGTTGTTTTATTTGATAATCTATAGAACTACTTCATTACAGGCAATAATTAAAAAAGGAACTATCACACAGGTTTCAAATATGCCTTTTGGCTTTACGATTTGCAAATCCTAAGTAGAAAGTGATCAGCAACCTGCCAGGAGTTTGTGAATTTACTTTCATTGAAGATTAATAGAATCATAGAATGGTAAGGTTGGAAGGGACCTCAAGGATCATCTAGTTCCAATCCCCTGCCATAGGCAGGGACACCTCCCACTAGTACAGCTCACTCAAGGCCTCGTCCAACCTGGCCTTGAACACCTCCAGGGAGGGAGCAGCCACAACCTCCCTGGGCAACCTGTGCCAGTGTCTCACCACCCTCACTGCAAACAACTTCCTCCTAACATCCAGTTTAAATCTCCCCTCTTCCAGTTTATAGCCATTGCCCCTTGTCCTGTCATTACAAGACCGTGTAAATAATCCCTCTCCAGCCTTCCTGTAGGTCCCCTTCAGATACTGGAAGGCTACTATAAGGTCTCGTTGAAGCCTTAAATATATATATATTTTAAAATATATGAATGTTGCATACAAAATCTTTTATTTATCTATATTTATTCCACATATAAGAAAGTATAAGCTTTTAAAAGACACTTAATATCGTAATCCCACAGGTGCCTTGAATGCCCCTATGAAGTAAATCAGCTGGTATGATGGCTGGGATTTAGGATGTCCTGCCAAAAGTCTGCCAGTTTAACCAAGTAATTCATGACATTTGGTGATGTGGACTATTGTCCACAAGGGAGACCAGTAGACTCATTTGTCTTATGTCCTGAAATTGGACTCCAAGTCTCAGCCAAAGAAAAGAGGAAAATATAGTTTTTTATCACCTCATTTAAATAAGTTTCTCACCTTGAGAAAAATGCTCTGCATTTCTGCTAATGAGATGTGTGCTGTGGTAAATTTGCTTTTATGAAGATGATGAGGAGCTTGTAAGAATGAGAATTTTTTGAGAGAGGTTTACTCAAAACCCAGGAAGTAAACTGCAAAGGTAAAAGTGATGGAAAGGAGATCAATTTTCCTAAGTCACTGTCTCTGAAACACTGCTAGTCTACTTAATTCATATAATGAAATGGTTATAATGGTTTTGTATTGAGCATTACCTGTGTGCCAAAACCCTTTATACAGGACTAACCAAGTGCAAAGATTGATTAAAGGCCAAAAAACAGATGTAGCAGTGACATTTCTTGGGTGACAGTCTGATTTTTAGTAATTACTACTTGTAAATTCTGGCAATTTGTTTTATCAAATGGCATTTTTTTGTTTGTCAGGTATCTGTAACCTTTTAGACGTAACTGTACTCGGTATGGAATTATTTTGGTAAGAGAATGCTAGTACAATGTCAGCACCACCTATGTTTTCATCTCTGAAGTGCTCTCATCCAAGATGTGAGGAGACTGATACAACCTCATTACCAGAAAATAATTTCAAATATGTCTACAGAACTAATCCACTGAATTCGCAGCGAATTTCACTCAGTTAAACCATAAAAAACTCAAACATGGGATTGAATGTAGATGAAAAACAGAATGAGAAGTAACATTTCTATTTTTAATATACCTGATACTTATTACCTATTTTTATTTAAAAAAACACCACAAAACATGCACACAAAACACCTACTACAGAATACACATAGTTATCTAATACAGTGTTTGTGAACGTTAAGCCCTTATTGGTATAAGTACAAAGGAACCAAAGGATGCAGATTTATAAAATCAAACTGTACTTTTTCTATTCATTTCATCAAATAAAGATAGTTACTCTGCCCATATATAAGCATTATTTTCCTCAGATCTATAGGCTGCTTAAAAGGGAAATAAAAGTAATAACCAGAAACCCTGAAAAATATGTTGCTTAAATGACTTCAAAATACAAATTATTATAATTTTCTAAACTCCAGTGTTCTGATTAAAAAGATGTGTCACTAAGTTATGTAACAATTAAAGGTTAAAAACCTGTCTTCATACTTCTGCATTACAAATTATCACAGTATCACAGTATCAGCAAGGTTGGAAGAGACCTCAAAGATCATCAAGTCCAACCCATTACCACAGAACTCAAGACTAGACCATGGCACCAAGTGCCACGTCCAAACCTGCCTTGAACACCTCCAGGGACGGTGACTCCACCACCTCCCTGGGCAGCCCATTCCAGTGGGGAATGACTCTCTCAGTGAAGAACTTTCTCCTCACCTCGAGCCTAAACTTCCCCTGGCAGGCAAAATACAAGTAACTTAAAGTGCTTTAACTGGATTATTGCATCTTCTTACATTTCCTTTCCTCATAAGACTAAAAGATATAGAATAGGAAAATTCTTATTCAGAATTTATCTAAAAAATGGTAATGCAGCTTTAGTTTTTAGCACTGTCCAAAGACAGTATGAATAATAGGCACTTTCTACAGCCATTTTGATACTAGCATTTTCATTACTAATTTAACTATGGAGTCTATGAAACAAATAAAAAAAAAACCCAAAAACCCACAACAAAACAAACAAAAAGCCCACCACTATTTTTGTAGCACTGCATTCTCTTCTCAAATCAAATTTCTGCATAGACTCAATTAAGTGGGGTGGGACAGTGGGAGGAGGAAGTGAGAGTAAAAATAACAAGCTGAAAGAAGCACTCATCAAACTTCCAAGCTATCAAAAACTCGACACCTAGTCTAAAATACTTCTCTCACCTTTTTTTTTTTTTTCCCCCCTAAGAGTGCTGAGATTCTTGAAGGAGAATGTCTTACACTGTAAACCACCTTCCTAAGGGAAGTAAGACCAAGAGACGTCTGCCAGTAGCTGATTCTTCCCAATAAATATTAACAAAGCCTAGATGAGAACACCAGATGAAAAGATAGATTTTTTAAAACTTAAATTAGACCAATTCTACTTTAGATATCCCTAATTGCAGGCCAGTGATTGTTGCCTTTAGAAAGTGAGAATGGAATTAATCTCACATAATAATAGATTTATACAAATTAGCATGCTTAAATCTGAACTGATCGCTCTGGGCTTTCTTAACAATCAAAAAACCCCCCCAAACACAAAACCAACCAAAAAACTAACATATAGATGAATGGGCAGGATTTCATAGACTAATTCAGGTCAGAAAGGACTGCAGGGGGGCTCTAGTCAAACTTCTTGCTCAAAGCAAGGGCAGCTCTGCAGTCTGACCAGGCAGCACTGAGCTTTATCTAGTCAAGTTATGAAAATCTCCAAGTATTGAGAGTGTATGAGAGACTCTCTGGGCAATGTGTTCTGCTGTTTGACTAGCCCTATGGGGAAAAAAGTGTTTCTCCTTATCTCTTATCCTAACCCCTGCCATTATAACCCATGTCTATTGTACCTTGTCTTCCTACATTGCTCTGTTGTGAAGAGTCTGGATCCATTCTCTTGTTAAGCTCCTTGTATGTTGCTGTTTAGCCCCCTTGGTCTCCCCAGAGCCATATCTTCAGTACGAATAAGACCAGCTTCCTAAGACTCTTTTCAGAGATCAATTGTTCCAGTCAGGAGTCCTCAATTCTCAAAGTGAACTCCATGGTCATAAAAGCCAATCTCTATTGTTGACACCAACTGACGAACCAGGTGTTATCCAGAAATATTCACCATGTTTACATGGAACTTCCTATGCCTCAACTTCCGCCCATTGTCCCTTGTCCTGTCATTGGGCATCACCAAGAAGAGCCTGGCTCCATCCTCTTGGCACTCAGCCTTTACATATTTATAAACATTAATGAGGTAACTTTTCACTGTCCTCTTCTCCAAACTAAAGAGCCCCAGCTCCCTCAGTCTCTCCTCGCAAGGAAGATGTTCCACTCCCTTAAGCATTTTTGTGGTTCTCCCCTGGACTCTTTCAAGTAGTTCTCTCTCCTTCTTGAACTGAAGGGCCCAGACCTGGACACAATATTCCAGACGCAGCCTCACCAGGGCACAGTAGAGGGGAAGGAGAACCTCTCTTGACCTACTAACCACAGCCCTTCTAATACACCTCAGAATGGCATTGACCTTCCTGGCCACCAGAGCACATTTCTGGCTCATGGTCAACCTTCCATCCACCAGAACCATTCCTTCACTGCTCTCTGACAGGTCAGTCCCCAACCTACACTGGTACATTGGGTTGTTGTTTCCTAGGTGCAAGACTCTACACTTGCCTTTGTTGAATTTCATTACATTTCTCCCTGCAGAGCTCTCCAGTATAAGTCTCACTGAATTGCACGAACACAACCTTCCAGTGTGTCAGCCACTCCATCCAGTTTTGTGTCATGAGCAAATCTGCAGACAGTGCACTCTGTGCCCTCAACCAGGTCATTGATGAATAGATCTAATAGTACTGGTCCCAGTACTGACCCCTGAGGGACTCCACTAAATACATCCCACAACCTGCTGGCCACACTTCTCCTGATGCAGCCCAGGATACACTTGGCTTTCTGGGCTGCAAGTGCACATTTGGCACATACTCAGTCTTTCATCCACCAACACCCTTCTTTGCAGGCCTGCTCTCAATACACTCATCACTCATCACCCAGCCTGTGTTTGTGCTTGGGATTGCCCTGATCCAGATGCAGAATCTTGCACTTTGGCCTTGTTGAACTTCATGAGCTTTTTGCACAAACCCATCTCTACAGACTGTCTCAGGTCCCTCTGGAAGGCATCCTGTCCCACTGGCATGCCTACTGTGCCACACAACTTGGTGTCATTGGTACACTGGCTGAGGGTGCACTGAACCCCACTGTCCATGTCACTGACAAAGATGTTAAAAGCACTAGTCCCAATATTGACCTCTAAAGAATGACACTTGTCACTGGTCTCCACTTAGACACTGAGGAGTTGAGTGCAACTCTTAAGTGTGACCTCCAGACAATTCCCTATGGACCAAGTGGTCTAACCTCCCATCTGGTTTTTTGGTTTTTGGGGTCTTTTTCCCCCAGCTTTACTTCTTTGGAATTACTCAAGAAGACCATAAATTGTAAGACTGCTCAGGAAATACAGCTCACATATACACAAAGCCATGATGATGATAATAATAATAATAATAATAATAATAATAATAATAATAATAATAATAATAATAATGCTGGTTTGTTGAAGCTAACAGTACTTAAATGCATACTTTCTCCAAGAACCTGAGTCTGATTTTACCACCCAGCTATGAGGATATTGCAATGATTTAATCCAATAGTGAATTTCTATTCTTTGTGTTTCTGTACTTTGTAGAAGGATGAAATTCAAGACAAGTTGCTATAGTAAAACCTGCCTCTCTTCAACTTACCCATAATAATCTGGTTAAGAAACCAGTGGCATTATGGTGTATGTAGTTGTTTCACTGGAATGTATGAGAAAAGAACCTGAGTAATAAACATTTCATTGTAAGTTGAACCATAAATGGTAAGGAATGTTTTCACTTTCATTGCATTGGATATGGAAGGAAGTGATTTTGATTCTTGTAATAGAAATTCCTATTTTAAATGAATGCTGTATCTGACAATGACTCAGAATAGACCTAAGATTATCAATATCATATCATGTTATAAAATTGGTCAGGTACTTTAACTTTTAATCAGAAGGTGCAGATTTTAGGCATAACCATTAAACTAAATAGATTCAATATTAAAATAAGTAAAGATACCACTGCATCAAGTCCAATGAAGTTGCTGTTTTCTCATACAATCTATGGCATTCCCACTCCCATTTAGAAGCACAGTAATTTCACATTCATGCCTTGTAGCTAATACCTTCAGTGCTGTGTAAAGATAATAACATCTCTGTAAACTTCAGAAATAAATTGTTTAAATAGGATTTTGTCATTCCTCTTTTTCTTCCCAATTCTGTTCTGTTTATAAGGCATCTCTGGTAAAGGTTGTATGAGATGCAAATTTGATTAAATGGCTCCAGCTCTCTTTCTGACTTTGTGTTCCACTCCATGGCAGAAGAAAAAGCAGGGTGCACACTGCATTGCATTCAAGCATCATTAAGTGGTGAGGGATATGCTAGTCTGCACAAGGTCAGGAGCACTGTTGTGCAAATGGCCTTCCTTATGCTGCATTTCCTGCAGTTTTACTTACCCCTTCCCCAAACTCCCACGACTCCTCCTAGAGCAACATTTCTGAAAACTCAGTGAAGTTTCAGAATGACATTTCAATCTGAGGATTAGATGACTAAAAAAATTCTCCATACACCACATAACAAAATACACTTCTAATGGTAAAAATATTAAACTTAACGGAGACATTTTTAAGATGTTCAGATTCATCTCAACTGCTGCTATCTCTACCGTTGTAAGCAACTAAAAGTGAAAGAAATTATCATGTTCTGTACTTTCATATCCTATAAATTGTCAAATTCTAAAACATTGACTTTTAAATCAAAATGTAGCGGCATGAATAAAGGCTGTAAGTGCTGCATATGCACAGATCTGATCTGTATGTGAAGGATTTGAGCACAAATTTGACAAATATAGCTACTGTATCCTCAGAAACAAATGTTAAATGTGATTGTGCTCTGTTAAGGTTAAGCTTGGTTCTCAGTTGCAGTGTTAACACTTCAGTGCGCACTGTGGAGTGACCCATAATTAATCTGTTACAGAAGAAATCACAAGTGGTAAAAGTCTCTAAAAGAAGAAAACAAATGAAAAACATTCAAGTAAATTATTTTTTTTAAATTAACCTAGTATTACATTATCCACAAAAAACACTGATTCATTTTGACTGATGAATCCTCATTGACAGATTGTTATGGTCTTCCAAACAGTGAAATGTGGCAACAGGAATGCAGTCATCAATATTATTGGCAAATCAGATAGTTACTCAGTGTTGAGATTCAAGAGAACATGATAACATGCCTGCAGCTGACAGCCATACAGGTCTTTCCATTTTTTCAAAGGACACACCATTTATCTTTCACATAAAAACATTACATCTGCATTTTCAATCCACGAAGTCCTACAAACTGAGCAAATTTTGGAGACTACTCAAATCTTTAAGTGGTATAGCTTCACATTATTGAGAATTTCTGATGGTATTTTTACTCTATTTTTCACAAAATTAGAAGGAGCAATATTGCAGAATACCACCAAAAATCACTAGTCTGGTATCAGAGCCACAGCCCAAACAATTTCAGAAATTGCTTTAAAAAGAAGAACTAAAGTATAGATCAGAAAACAAGTCCATATGACTCTCACATAGGAATTTTAGATTCCATGGGTATAAGAAAAGATGGAGGTGCTCTACTGCACAGGAAATGGCATTTGCACATAAAAGATTTCTCAGTTACATAGATAGAACAAGAGGCTTCATGTTTGTGGAGAACAGGGTCTGCTCTGTCTTTGAAGTCTTTGGTAATAAGGTTACATTCAATAAGGAAAGTTCATCATACACTTAGGGAGACACTGCACAATATTTTTGCCATTCATTATTTTCAAAGATCAAGGATTATTACTCTACAGAAACAGGCTAATATTTCCAAGATATTACAATAGGTGCAAGTCTTCTTCAAGTAAAAAAACCCAAACCAAACCAAAACTAAACAAAAAACCCACACAGAATTCAAGAAACTGATAGAAACATAACAATAATTTAAAAAAGAATATTTTCATTTAATGAACAATGCCATGAGCTTCCTCAGACAAAACATTCCTGTAACAGAGACTCTGGGAGAATTTCACTTATACCAATAAAGAGACTTATTGTCCAATTTTCTGGTTTTGAAGAAGTTACAGGATTTTTAAAGAAAACTAAACTTGAGAGATCTTTAAAATCTATTCAGATTTTTTTAAAAAGTAATGTGAAAAAAAGGGATTTGTTCTTCCTCTGTGAATGAAAAATATATTTAAAAGAAATCTCACCATTCAACTAGAAAATCCAACAATGATAATTTATATTGGAACCATTTTCCAGGTCATAAATCATATGAGAAATAAATAATTAAGATGAGAATCCTATGCCACTGGCTGAAACACGGGATACTGACTGTTGATATTCAGGTAAGATTTTACCAAAGAATGTACCATGAAAGTATCACATACTACAACACTGCAGAAATGGCAATGCCTTGGTCAATAATCCTAAACATTAAGAGATGGCTCTGACTGACCTTCAGTGGTAGACATTCAGGAATTTATGAGGAAAGGCTGAGAGACCTGGAGCTTTTTTGTCTGGAAAGGAAAAGACTGAGAGGGGATCTAATAAATGTATATAAATATATGAGAGCCGGGTGTCAAGAAGGCAGGGACAGCCTCTTCTCACCTGTGCCCTGCGATAGATTAAGGGGCAAGGGATGTAAACTACAGCACAGGAATTTCCACCTCAACATGAGGAGGAACTTCCTTAGCGTAAGGGTTATGGAGCACTGGAACAGGCTCCCCAGAGAGGCTGTGGAGTCTCCTTCTCTGGAAGCTTTCAAGACCTGTCTGAATGCATTCCTGTGTGAACTGCACTAGGTTCTATGGTGCTGCTCTGGCAAGGGGGTTGGACTTGAAGTTCTCCGGAAGTCCCTTCCAACCCCTAACATCCTGTGATTGATTGCATTATCTGCACACTTAAAGGAGACTGCCTGAGATGCAGACTTAGAACAGAAGCCAGAGAAACAAACATAACATCAAGGCTTTGAAAACTAAATGCACAGAGGACTTGTCTGTAACAAAGATGATCTTTGGAGAATCTATGTAAAGTCTAGTTATGGAACAAGAAATAGTAAAAGATATGCAATGAAATGCTGAAGAGAAGATCAAATAGATGCATGGCCACTCCTTCAGGTCATGCCTTTAATTCCCTCTGTTCTGCAGTTCACAGCAACAGAACACCAGTATTCACCTCATTGTGAGTCTAGCTCTATTATATCATCAATCCATGCCTTATTTGCACACTCAGTCTGCTCCTGTGTATCTAAGGGATGCTAACAGAAATTCCCTAGAAAGAACAGGTTCAGTGTATGCTTGTAGCCTACCACATCTTATTTTTTGAACACCATCATTTATCTTTAATGACTTAACTATATTTCGATCTAGAGATTACAGATTACTGCATCTTTTTCCTCTTTTTTCCCCATGCCTTATTCTTTTTTTATTCTGCTTCTCACATTCTGTAAACATAGCATTCTCTTATATTATGCTGTCTACCTCTTCCTGTGCTAACCTCTTTTCTCCTCTCTCCAAAACTGACTCCAAATTTCTATTCCTCTCTACTACCTTTTGTAGAAGTTGCTTCTTTCACTTTTATCTCCCTCAAAAGACATTCATCATCTATCCATAATCTTATAAAGATGACACAGAAACACCACTGGCCACCTAAAAGACAAATATATCTGCTGACCAAAAGGTTGTTTGAAATACAGGCTGATGTTCAGGCAGAAACCTGTGTCCTGTCCAAACCATCCCCAGTGCTGGAAAATAAGATTATGAAAGATTTTCTATCAAGACACAATAGTTGGAAGGAAATTTAGGGGAACTAATATTTCTTATTATCTATAAGAAGTGAGTTATTTTGGTAATACTTTAAGAGATTCATATTTCCTTATATTGTATGTAAAATTAGGATAATCTTATGGGGATACGTGACTACATTACTTCATTAATATTGATAGCAAACATAAAGCTAACTGTCAAGAGATTAAATCCCTTGGAATACTTTACAGATCTACTTCTCTGAATTTCTTTCAAGAGTAGCTTAAACAGAACCAAAAGAAAGTATTTACATGTGATGACTCACATAGGGATGGTCCTGGAGGAGTTTGTACTTGAGCACACAAATGTGAAATAAAATCAAATTAGCATGCCAAGGAAATTAACACTAATAAAAATACATTCCTGAATAGTCCCAGATAGATAATCCCTAGGAAGAATAACTTAAATTCTGTTTTTATTTATGAAAATGGATTCTATGAGAATCCCAATTGCTAAAAATGCTCCAAGCCTTAGGCTATGCCTAAAGGCAGAGACATTATATGTGCTGTAAATGCCAACTATTTCAAGTATTTCTTCTTCAAGCTACCCTAAATGTGGCAAAATTATAATACCACATAATGAGTTTGACATTCAATTACATTAACAGTATAAATATATATCACCTAATTTCCTGTTTGAATTATTTGATAGATCTAATTAAATTATAATTCAAAATGCTACTTTTTTTTTTTTTTTTAATCAGCAGCAGTGACTGTAGATGCCTCAGAAGTAATAGGTTTTATATTCTCTTTGAAAGCCTCAAAACAACTTGTAGCACTAATTCCATAACGAACATTGAAGCAGTCAGCATTTAAGATCTGGAAAGATCAAACAAATCATTAACGATGAAAAATGAAATACCTGTAATACATCTATAAAACCTGCCTTTTAAAATTAATAGAATAGTAATATTATTCTTCTACAATACAGAAGAAAAAAAAAAGTATAATTTAGATTTTAAAGATAAATAAATAAATAGATGAGTAAGAACAAAACCAAAAGGAAGAAGAAAGTAAGAACAAAAAACAAGGAAGAAGATTTAAGAATATGAACTCCCAAACTTAACCTTTCATTTATATCTTATGAATACCTTATAATACATCAATAATTTAAAAAAATATTTTTGTACAGATGATGACCTCCTTAGAATTGTCACACTGTCACACACAAAGCCCAAAGTAAACAAACTGACACAATAACCCTATTCTCAACAGCTTATTTTCTAGATAACAGCATGTCACATTAGAGACATGAGGTCAGAAGTAATTTTGGCTAGAAGCTCATATTTACAGTCAATTATTTTATACTTGCACTTTATGTACTGTGAGACCATTTATAACTTTACTAGTGATAAAAAATCTTACTGTGTAGCTTGATTTAACAAAAGAAACACTCTTGACTTCTGAAGTTTGGAGGACTCATGCTCTATCCAAGAAATTGCCAAGATAGGGCTTTTACTAATGGTTACAGAATCTGTAAACAAGCAGTGCACATTTTCTATGTGAATTTGCATGAGCTACTATTGTTTGTTATAGGCAGCTCTAACTACATTTTCAACCACTTCATAACCATAATAACCTTTCAGATTACAATAAATTAAAGCTTTCATTACAGACAAATGATAAAGACAAAAGAAACAAATAAAAAGAAGAGGAAAAGAAAACAAGAGAATAATTAAAAACAACCAAAGCAAACCAGACCACAAAAAACAAAACAAAAACAAAAAACAACAACCCCCCCCCCACAAAACCCAACAGCAACAAAACAACCAAATCAACCAACCAAAGAAAAAAGAAAGAAAGAAAGAAAGAAACAAAAAAAAACCCAAAGCAAAATAAAACAAAACAAAGAAACACCCTCATGTGGAAAGAAATCAAGTTAAATGCTGGCCAGCATAGTCAATTCACTATTGAATGGCAAAAAGAATTTTTTCAAGGGTAATTGACTAATGACACTGGACTGGAAAAAAGATCTGATTCCGGAACTGCAAGGCTGACACACTGACAATTCCCAAACCATCTCAGAAATTCCCCTTTTCAAGTAAAGGGAGTGACATTAAATGAACTAATTTATCACAGGTATGTTCTCTCTGCTTTCAACATCCTTGCATGACAAAGAAGATCAGGAAAAGCAAATTAAAAAAAACCCACAAAGATAATCTGAAGCCAAATAGTCTTTCTCATACCAAGCAAACAGGGTGTGATGGTTTTGGAGTTACCTGCCCCACACACACAATGAAATCACCCAGACAAGACTCAATCATCTGAAAGTTAAGGAATGAAGCTTTATATTCATAGCTTAGCACAATATACAAGCAGGTATTTACAATGTATTACAATATTTACAGCTATATATCGAAACATACAAGTTAAAAGTAATAGAGAAACACAATACCCCTCCCAGAAATCAGAGTCCCCAGGAGGGGCTCCCAACCACCCTTCCACCTTCTTTCCACCCCTTTACCTTATTCCAGAGTTTGCCTTATGTGCAAGGTGAGTTTGGAGGATCAGTAAGGGGGGTTAGAAGCAGAATGATTAGTTGGGTTATAGAGCAGAAGAGAAACACAGACTGACAGACAGAGACACTCTGTCTTATCTATGTTTGTGTCCTTGCTTCTATGCATCTCAGCAAGCCTATGAGTGAAGCAGACATCACCATTGTTTCCTTTTCACAGCCTATAATCTAATTTCTCTAATTAAAATATTCCCATTAGCCTCAAACCAGCACACAGTGTAACTGTAAAGCTTCTTTGGTATTAAGTTTGCTAACGAACAGGATGAAACACAGATAAACAGGAGTCAGAGTGCCCAACAACCGGGAAGCTGTGATGTTGCAGCTTTTACAAAGCTGGAAATATGATGTAGCTATGCAGATGGAAATACAATATTCTAAGTGGTAGAAAGAAAATTGTGCAAGCTACAAAGATATCACAACCTTTTATGAAAATTGATGACAAAATGGCAGCTAAAATCCAATGTCAGTAAAAAAAAAATAAATTTTTTTATAAAGTAATGCACATAGAGAAAAAACAATAAAGAAAACCAACAACAACAAAAACCTACTCCACGCACACAAAAATCAACAACAACAAACACAAAACCCCCCAAACCAACTAAACAAAGAAACTGTAGATAAACAGGAATGTACTCTCAATCAGCTATTATCATCTCAGAGAAAGATCTGGGAATCCAACTAGAACAGTTTCAACAGGAACATCAAACCAGTGCTCAGTAGCTGTCAGAATTGGAAGTAGAATATGTTACTAAGAAGAGAACAACAGAACAGGAAGAAAAAAGCCCACCACTATGAAGCTACACAAACCATAGTACCTAGATAATTTTAAAACTGAAAACACAGTTGAACTAGAAAGGTTCAAAGAAAAGAATAAAGAGGGTCAAATCACGAGAATATCTGATGAGGACAAAATTAAATAGCCTAATCTACTTGAGGACTACACATATAATGTGCACAATTGGAGTTACGAGTGCCATAGGAAAAGTGAACCATGACTTATGACAATACACAATAAAAGAACTAGGGATGCATAAAATTAGGGAGGAAGGGAGGGAGGAAGGGAGGGAAGAAGGAAGGAAGGAAGGAAGGAAGGAAGGAAGGAAGGAAGGAAGGAAGGAAGGAAGGAAGGAATATAATATGTCAATATGATACTAATAGGACACATCATCCTTCAGCCAGTGGTTAGCTTTTTGGTGAATATATTTGAAAACTCTTGACAAGATCACTTGTAAATATTATGACATGGGTAGAAAGATGAGTAATGACGGATCTCAATATTTAATTAATCTAGAGTTATCTGCAAGCAAATACTTAGTCTGAAGCAGATGTGAGATGTTACTCCTCTCTCATTAGGGAAAAACTGCAAATTACTTCCTATTAAATTACCTGTCTCTCCACATGAGAAACATGATGTCACACCTATTTTCCCCACACTTACATGAAACATACCTCAATCTCCTCAACCCTAAACATGGCATCCACTGTTCTTGTCCCATGAAGCTCAGGACTAATCCAGTCATTTTTAAACAAACAAACAAGAAAAAAAAACAAAAAAAACCAACCAACCAAAAAAAATTTAGTAGAAAAATATATATATATATAGATAGATAGATATAGATATATAGATATAAACATAGATAGAGACATAGACATAGACATAGATATATAGATGTAGATGTAGATATAGAGGACAGGAAGATGTGTATCTATGGAACCATTACATATGTCATCCTTGTCCTACTGCCCAAACAAAGAGGAACAGATTTAATCATATGTTAATTGATATTATTTTAGAAATATTACCTACTATGTACTTTGCAACAAAAAGACACTGTGGTCTAAACTAACCAAAATACACAGCAGAAAGAAGTAGCTGAAGAAATTTCTGCACAACAGTCACTTTAAAGGTTTTTCTCACCAAAACAGTGAAAACTCTTTGTCCTTGATCACAGGTAAAAAGAAATGAAAATAGAAGTCCCACACCAATTTGGATTTCAAATAACACTTCAGTTAGAAGACATCTTATGTTTTAGATGATCGGTGATATCTCCACAGTCTTTTCACAAGCTGAAGAATAGTTGTGTGGGTGTGTGGGAAAAGTGCTTTAATGTTGAAGAAGTGAGTTTTGTAAAAGATGGCCAGAAATAAGAAAACTCCAGAGCTGCACCAGCATGACTAACTTAACTAGTTCACTAATGCCTTTCTGTAGGAGATTAATTAGTCCATTTGACTGAATAATGCGTTGTGGATAAAAAGAAACACTTTTGCTCTTATACAAAGAAATTAAAAAGCAACTCAGTGGAAGGCAAAAGTGAGAATATTTTCAGAGACATAACAATATTGGCTTTCCCTGTTTCACCTTCCTGATTGAGGTTCCCATCCATCACAAATATGACAACAAAATGGGCTTCCATTTCTATCTACAGGTGAATCTGTACCTGTTCTTTACATTCCAGCTGGATTCAAAGCTAATTACAGCTTTTATTCTCTTGAAAATGTGTGCTATTACCACTGCAATTATTCAGTTCCTCTGTATTGCCTTTTGATTCACTTCATTAGCCAACCTCTAATTTTACTTCATCAGGCCACAATGTTTAGCTTCTTGTCCTTGTCTCTACCCTCTTTCCTCATCTTCTATGTCCCTCTATGTCTTCATTCTTTCTTCTACACTCCAGTTTCTTTCTATAAAAGTACAGTAATTCTGTATCCAATAATACTACTAAGAAATCCCCCTCAGCAAAAAAAAAAAAACCCCACACACAAAAAAACCCCAAACCCCAAACTGACAAAAAAACTAACAAAGTCCACCAAAACTAACCAACCAACCAACAAAAAAACCCTCACAAAAACTCATCCAATGGTAAACATTGTGAAAACATCGCAGTACTAAAACTAACAGAATAAAATATGTAAACATCAAAAGAAACAGTCTTTGGACTCTCAACGTTGAAACATCACTAGGACTTTCTCTGCTCTTTGTCGACTGGCTCTGAAGTCCTCCACTCTTCCTTCCCTTATGTGTCAGCTTCAGCTTCAGCTTCACTGGATATCTGCACTTCTTAGGATCTTTTCTATGGCTGTAATCCTTTCACACCTTTTCCCTTCAGAATCTCTTTCCATCACAATTTCTTGTCATCTAGCTCTACCAGCTCTCAGCAGAGCTTAACTCCTCTAATCTCACAGAGATTAACAACATTGATCTCACAATTTGTCCAGTAAGTTCTGCACCTTTCCATATCTTCTTTCTATTTAACTCTTCAGGACAGGGACTAACAAGTATTTTGATTTTCTGCAGCACTCAGCATAATAAAGGACTGGAATTGTTTGCCCTTGTGCACTACCAAAGCAGCCAGAACAACAACAAGAAGAATCTTGTCAGTGGCTATTTATAAACATACCCATTTTCTTCCCAGCATTACTCATTTTAACTCCTCTAAGAAATCAAAGCCTTTGCCCTGAATCCACTCTCATTTTTGTCTACAGGTTGTGACACACTTTTGATGATGGAAGAACAAAAGAATGATACATTTAATTACGAACACAGAATTAACACACAATCTATCAACAATCCTTGCTGACTGGGGAAGATTCACTTGACTGGAGGTTGGCAGATGTGATGCCCATTTATAACATAAGCAGGGTCCAGGAAACTACAGATCTCTAGTCTGACCTCAGTGCCAGGGAAGGGAATGGGGCACATCATGTGGCATATCGAGGACAACCAGGCCCAGTCATCATGGGTTTATGAAGGGCAGGTCTTGCTTGACAAATCTGATCTCCTTCTATGACACGGTGACCTACTTAATGGATGAGAGAAAGGCTGTGTATGTTGTGTACTTGGACTTTAGTAAAACCTTCAACACAGTTCCCCACAGCATCTTCTTGGACAAACTGGCTGCTCATGTTCTGGACAGTCAAGTCACTAGTGCTATTCCCCAGGTCTCAAAATTTGAGCCAGTTCTATCAAACATCTTTTTCAATGACCTGAATGAGGGGTAGAGTACATCTTCAGTGAGTATGCAGATGACACCAAGCTGGGCAGGTGTCGTCTGGTAGAGGCACCAAGTGGAGGTGTCATCTGTTGGAGGCAAGGAAGACTCTGCAGAGGGATCTGGACAGACTGGATTGATGAGCTGATATCAATCATACAAGCTTCAAAAAGGCTGAGTGCTGGGTCCTGCACTTGGGTCATAACAACCACATGTAATGTTAAAGGATTGGGGCAGAGTGGCTTGAAAGTTACTTGGCAGTGTGAGATCTGGGTGCTCTGGTCAACAGCCAACTAAACATGAGCCAGCAGTATGCTCAGGCAGCCAAGAAGGCAAACAGCATAGAATCATAGAATGGTAAGGTTGGAANTTTTTTTTTTTTTAAATGGTGAACCCAGCACCTTCTTGCACAGCCTAATTGAAAAACAATAATCCTGGTCTTTATCAGGCCTTACCCCTGTATTTGGCACTGGTGAGGCTGCACCTTGAGTACTATGTTCAGTTTTGCACCTCTCACTACAAGAAGGACATAGAGGTGCTGGAGTGTGTCTAGAAAAGGGCAGCAAGACTGGTAAGGGGTTTCAAATGCAAGTCCTATGAGGAGCAGCTGAGGGAGTGTCATAGATTGAGTTGAACCTGCTGCTATTATTCATACCATGCTGCAGTCATGCCAGCTCCAAAAATGAAAGTGCTGACTGGAGTAAAGTATTACGGGGCTTGAAGTTCAGATTGAAACATGGGAGGCTTCTTGTTCTGGTTGATGTTTCTGGGTTCTGGCTTCTTGGGTGTGGTCTCTTTTCTGCAAGCATGGTGGCTTAAAGAGTGGGTAGCTGTTGGTTTTGGGTTTCTGTTTTATGCTGGGTTTTTTTCCCTGTGTATTTCACTGTGTTTCTCCTGCAAATAGGCTAAACTAAGGTAATCATGCAGTGTATTATTAGATTAATAGATTATTAGCTAGGGTAATTATGCATTGTGCTTATGATATCTTATGTTATGTTAAACTCTTATCTCTTTATTTCAGCCCTGAGTTTTGTGTGTTACTCTTCCCCTCACTTTTGTGTTGAGGGGGCACCCTTGCACTAAACCATTACAGGGAGCTAAGGATTGTTCAGCTCGGAGAAGAGGAGCATGAGGGGAGACCTCATTTGTCTCTACAACTGCCTGAAAGGAGGTTGTAGCGAAGTGCAGGCTGGCCTCTTTTCCCAATGATAGGACAAGAGGAAATGGCCTTAAATTGAACCAGGGAGGTTCAGATTAGATATTAGGAAAAAAATATTCACTGAGTCATCAGTCACTGCCACAGCCTGCCCACAGAAAGTGGTGGAGTCACTAAAGGCATTAAAAGGCATTGGGATGAAATGCTTATAGACATAGTCTAACAATTGTGTACAGGAAAAAGTTACAGCAGGACTTGATGTTCTTAGTGATTTCCTGCCAGGCAATTCTATGATCACTCGTCCTATCATCACTCTTCCCAAAATGCATTTAAGAAAACTAGAGAAAATAGGTTATTAGACCCTTTCCTAGCCCAAAGTTTTTTTTGAGTAAGGGTATGGGAAGTGTTATTTTGTTGTTATGTGGATGGAGTACTGATACAGTACAACACTCCATTTTAAGGAAAGATCTGTATTCATTATTACATCTGCAACTGTATGATTGAATGACTACTAGAAAACATTAGCTAGGCAATCTACACCTGAAACAGAAATCAGTACTGCTGTAATGAAAGCAATGACAAACAACTTTGGTAGATAACAAATTCTTATGAAATATATATAAATAAAAACAATTAAAAATTTATTTCAGTAGCTAATGAATATTTACAGAAAACAGGAAAGGCCTCGAGAGACAGTTATGCCTTACTTTTTTTCTCAAAACATCTATGAGTGTTCTTACTGGAACTATTATAAGCTACTAGTTATCTTTACCTACTCAGCCACTCTGCCTCTGCAGCATAATGAAACTCTGGTATAAGGGCAGTACATCCTATTAATGGTAGCATTATGGACACAGATGGTTATCAGGGCTACAAATTACCAAACACTGGGGCCCATTTTCTAGCTCATATCATACAGTATTTAGACTCCACAAATCTGGGACACAAATAGCTTTGCAGGAAGCATATTCCAGCATGTTGGAGAAGCCTTTATTGTTGAAACTTGAGAAGGTGAGGGCCAGGAAAGAGAGGAAAAGGAGTGTATACTCCACTGTCATGAAGAACTAATTTTTTTTCATTCATTTTTTTCTGATTTTTTTTTTTTAATTGTTAAAATCTTATAAAGACTATTCAAGTTGTTTTGTCTTTACATTGTAAGGGTACATGGTAGGAGACAAAAAAAAAAAAAAAAAAANNAAAAAAAAAAAAAAAAAAAGAGTCTTAATTCCAGTGATAAAAAGTGCAATAATACAGATGCCTCTTTATAAATGATTCTACAGGATTATTAGTATTATCATAATTTTCTTAATCCTCACTTTTATAATTTTATACTAATTTTATACTACTGTAATTTACCTTATTTTCTTCCTACTGCTTATGACAGGTATATATTATATAGCCTCCAACACAGGAAGGATATTGAACTGTTGGAGCGGGTCCAGAGGAGGGCCACGAAGATGATCAGAGGGCTACAGCAGCTCTCCTATGAGGACAGGCTACAAGAGTTGGGGCTCTTCAGCCTGGAGAAGAGAAGGCTTCCAGGAGACCTTCTAGTAGCCTTCCAGTATCTGAAGGGGGCCTACAGGAAGGCTGGGGAGGGACTGTTTACAAGGTCTTGCAATGACAAGACAAGGGGCAATGGGTTTAAAGTGGCAGAGGGAAGATTTAAACTAGATGTTAGGAGGAAGTTCTTTACAGTGAGGGTGGTGAAACACTGGCACAGGTTGCCCAGGGAGGTTGTGGCTGCTCCCTCCCTGGAGGTGTTCAAGGCCAAGTTGGACGAGGCCTTGAGCGACCTGTACTAGTGGGAGGTGTCCCTGCCTATGGCAGGGGGTTGAAACTAGATGATCCTTGAGGTCCCTTCCAACCTTACCATTCTATGATTCTATGATATCTTGTGCTCATAATACTGTTACAAACACCTTTTTTTTGTAATTTATCCTTTTGGTTCACATATCTTACTCAACTGCTTGACAGTGCAGAAAATCAGGACATTTTAAGCTATAAGAAAATAAATATAAAAAGCAACAACTTCTCCATGATAAATATAATCTGTAGGTACAGTATGTTTACTACTTAAAAATTGAAACCTTAAATATCGCACAACTTAATATTTCAGTAAAGTTCTGTAATTTTGAAAAAAAAAAAAAAAGACTAAAAATGGCGTTGAAAATAGCAGGAGCACACCAGCAAGATGTCCTACCTCTAAATCTCAGCCTAAGATGATATGAAATGTCAAAGATGCATGAACACTATTTTTCATTAGTTTACAAAGCAAACAGAAAGAGAAAACCCCAGCACCTTATGTTATTATTGCACAGTAAAGCCCCAGAAATTCCAGAATAGGGAAAATAATGCAACCCAAACTGAAAAACAGTGTAAACTATTATTTTCCTCTTTAACCTTATTGAATATGAAGAGTTTAGAACACTGTGTAATCTTTATTGAACTTGGCAGTGATTTTTTGTTAATGCTTTTTATATCTTCTAAACTATGAACTGAATCATACATATTATTTAAAATAGAAATGTAAGATAATATTTTGAGCTACAACTTCATCTAACAGAATTTAAAGTTTTCTGTCTTGACATCCCATGCAAAACCTAGGATATAGGTATACCTTAAACTTTTAATTCTGCATTGCAGATGTGCTTTGAGAAAACTGTGCATCTGATAGCAACAGAGATGGTTCTGAATTACAGTGTGAGCATGACTAACAAGTTTTTCTTTCAAGTCACAAGGTTTGCAATTTCTGTAAATTGTGTAATTTCTTCAAGTTAAAAGTGAAGCTGGAAATGCAGCTTTTTAAAAGGTTTTAAATGGTCAGCTTTAATCATAAAAATAAACTATAATTGGTGCTCCAGTATTCATCTTTGCATATAGTATGTAAAACCATACTAGTATTCTAGTATTCATCTCTGCATATAGTATGTAAAACCAGTCTTTTTATGTGACTATTTTTATTTCTGTGCTTATTTTATGAAAATTCTTTTTCCATGAACACACAGATTACAAATTGTCATTTGTAGCATCTCCCATGTGCAATCCATTTCCGTTGTATGCCAAAAGATATCCTGTGTGGCTCATTCCATAGTATTATGTAGCCTAAATGACTCCATGGCAGGCATACAGATATGAAAAGGTAGAAAAAGTGAGAATTTAATGAGTTAACTCGAGTGCTTTTGCAGAACAAACAAAACCACACATGAAGAAGAAAGAAATAAGTGTGCAAATGAAGTATGTCTTCAGAAACATGTGAAACTGATAGAGTAGGTATGGGTATGGACCTAGCATTACTGCGGCAGGGATACAGAGGTGAAGGTCACATCTTTAGTAGAAAGAGTTTCATGAATCCCATAGTTAGAAGAATTCTTTTTTTTTTTTTTTTCATTTTAGTTTCTGATTTTCATTCAAATTCATCCAGACCATTAGATTTTAAAGTGATCCAACATTGCATGGGTGTGTATGCACATTAATGTTTTTCATATAAAACTCTCTATCTCTAAACAAGTCTGCATTGGGTTATTTCCTTGCAGTGAGAAACAGAGCATTTCAAGTAATTGCCACAAAAAGTTAATAAAGGGTAAACATGAATACAAAGAACTACAGAATTCAAATTATTTTACACGTGAACTCAAAACTCTTCTCCAAATTTCTTTCTTATGGGAAGACTGACACTGAATTGTTTCCATCCTTGCTTTATTATATGTATCTATCCTAAAGAGTACTGATCCAGTAAATTCAAATTCAAGGAAATAGGTTCATTAGCCTCAGTAGCATTCTTAATTTGACTAAGAGGTTAAAGTATGTGAACCCTAAATTATAAGAATCTCCAGATAGGAATCATGTCTCTCCATCTGAGTGTTTTTTTTTTTTTTTTTAATTTATTATTACTAATTCTACAATAGGATCTAAACTTATGTTCATGTTCCAGTTGGAGTTATCAACATCAGTAAGAGAACCAAAAACTGCTTCAAGCACAGAAACTTTTCTATAATCTTTGTTTGCACACCTGGACACAATGTCATTTTAGAATTTCTTACACAGAGAACTGGCACCACTTAATTCATAATAAATTAGTTTAGTCATTGCAATAGATGGATGATGTCTTACACTGGGTTAAACTTGACTTGAGTCCTCTGGCTTGTCCTGGAAACTACACTCATGGGTGTAATTAAAAGCTTTAGGACAATTAGAACTGATAGGTTACTTTGTACAGTACTGTCCAGCTTCTCTCCTAGAGAATTTGATACTTGCAAAGTCATCCTTGATAGGGCAAGTAATTTAGTAGCTTAAGCACTAATTGCTGGGGAAGAGTTTTTGTCTTTTGGCCTTTCAGATCTTAATGTACTCACTCTAATGTCACAGAATAATGGTAATATAAAAAGACTTTACATATACTTGTACATAAATCTATTTATATACATATATATTAATTTTAGAAGTAAATCTGAAAACCACAATAAAATACTGCACTATCACAGTATCACAGTATCAGCAAGGTTGGAAGAGACCTCAAAGATCATCAAGTCCAACCCACTACCACAGACCTCAAGACTAGACCATGCCATCAATTGCCACGTCCAAACGTGCCTTGAACACCTCCAGGGACGGTGACTCCACCACCTCCCTGGGCAGCCCATTCCAGTAGTGAATGACTCTCTCAGTGAAGAACTTTCTCCTCACCTCGAGCCTAAACTTCCCCTGGCACAGCTTGAGACTGTGTCCTCTTGTTCTGGTGCTGGTTGCCTGAGAGAAGAAAGCAACCTCCTGCTGGCCACAACCACCCTTCAGGTAGTTGTAGACAGCAAGAAGGTCTCCCCTGAGCCTCC
>WBNM01008808.1:25261-67760 GCA_013399055.1 Ramphastos sulfuratus | reverse complement strand
GAGCTGACAGCTTAGCCAGCAGTTTGCTGTGGGGGACAGTGTCAAAGGCCTTGCTGAAGTCCAGGTAGACCACATCCACAGACCTCCCCACATCCACCAGGGGGGGGTCACCTGATCATAGAATGAGATCAGGTTGGAGAAGCAGGGTCTGCCCTTCCTAAATCCATGTTGGCTAGACCTGAGCCCTTGGCCATCCCTCAGGTGCGCAGTTATTGCCCCCAAGATAATCTGCTCCATCATTTTCCCTGGCACTGAGGTCAGGTTGACCTCATTGCTGTGTAAAGTACCCACAGATCTGAAAGCAGCTCAATAACTATCATACACATTTTGTTTCTAAAGACATTAACCAAAAGGTTCTGTAATGTGTAAAGACATTTTAAACTAGGGACCCTATGTAACCTGTAAGAATACAACAAAATGTGGTAGATCCCTACCCTAAGATATCAAGAAATGCAGATTAATGCAGTTCATATCACTAGAACAGGAAGCCAGCATTAACACAGCACTTTTTAGTGCATGATAGTGAAACCACAAGGTAATTAAAGCTTTATTTGAACAAAAGTTGGGTACTTAAAATACTCATACAGACAAAAAGTGTCTCTTCTGACAAACGTAAAATTGCAAAACTGAAGCCTTCTGCATAAAGAGTCTAAGAGTTGCTCTGCAGGAAATCTGGTACTAAATGCCTAGTAATGTTTTCCTAATGATGATCTATCTCACTATTCTAAACCCAGATCTTCTCCTGTCCCAAAAATGTGAAGCTAGTACGTTTCAGCTTGTTGATCTGCTGCCCACCACTTTGATAGAGAGTCAACATACCAACATTCAAAGTGAAATTAATAACCAAGCTGTCTGTATGTTAAAATACAAACTTCAGACAGAGGCTGTACAAATGTATGGAAATATACAGAGTCAGAGACAGACACCTGTGGGAGTTTTTGAGGTCCTCTGAGATGAAAGGCACAGAGAAAACCTTGATATTATTATCTAAAAAATGGTTCCTCCCTGATCCTGTTTCACAAAGTCGTATCACATTAAAGTTGGGTTCAAGCTGTTTTGTGAAAAGTATTATTAGTCTTGACAAGGAAACTTAACCTCCAGCTGAGCACAAATTGCTAATGCACTTCAAGAAGGCAATAGGTCCTTCTAGAGGGACCCCATCAGGTATCACCTCCACATGACCACACAGTAAAAGACAGGGAGGACATGTCAGTGTATTTAGCCGACATTGAGTCTGACTCATATAAAGTATAGGCAGGGCCACACTGAGATCTGCACTACGTATTCCAGTCTTCTTTTCCATACTCCAAAGCTGGAATTTCCCATGGCTTTATACTTGTATATAATGATTAGACTTCCAAAACTCAATCTGAAATTGAAGTATTCTGACCTAAGTCTGTTAAAGCAAGAATAAAAATACTGAGTCTAGGCTAAATTATTCCTTTGAAAAAGCTGGTCAGTACTTTTAATAACCACTTAATGTTTTATGCTTAGCAAAATTAAAAATTCAGTAATGAATGCAAAGCTGAAGCAGCAAACTTCAAATATGCTCGCTGCACTACACAGAATTCATTCATGTTACCAAAGAGACCTTTTTCTTAAAAACTTTTAATTTGTATTCCTTATGCCCCAAATAGTAAACTTAAAAAATCTTTTAAGAACACTGATTATTCTCAAGGTCAGAAGGACTGAGTCTTCCAAATATGAAGGAGTGTTAAAGGAGATACTAAATCTAAAGAACAAAACAGTAATAAAAGGAAACACTAAAAATAGCTAAATGAAAATATGTGCCACTCTCTCTTCAAATAGGAGTGTTTTACAGTAAATCATCCTGGTTTACACTAATTCAGTCATATTTGTTTTCACAGCATCATCTTTCTTTCTTGCAGACTACAACCTAGATCTGATAGCCTCTCTCTCTTCTTTAAGGAGATGCAGTTCTTTTCTTCATCCCTTTTCATTTCTCTCCTAATCCTTGTGGTTCCACCTTGACTAGTTGTATGTCCTCTTTTTTTTTTCACATTCATTTGGGACTTAAATTTGCTCTCTCAAAAATGATGAGCAAGACTAGAGGCCCATTGCGTATGCCCTCCTAGGAAGGATGTTAGAGGAAAGCATCTCCTTATCCTTATTTCCTTGTATAGCTGTATAAACAAGGAGTCAGTCCGTTAATAGACTGGCAAGTGCTTTCAGCCTAGGACTGTGTGAAACTCAGGAAGCACCTCACATGCCTATGATATCACCAAAATAATACAACAGTACGACATGAGTAAAACTAGCCATACAAACAAATATGCAGTCAGAGTTTACTTATGATGTGAAAATGCCAACTTTAATGCCACGAGCATTTTTCTTCCTGACTATGACCTGAGCTCTTAACAGTTCTTGGCATCACCTTAATTAGGTAGCTTTCTAAAGTCCTACTTTTTTTTTTTTTTTTCCCCCAAGGGGTATTTTCTCTCAATCAATCCTACACAGAACATTCTGAAAGACACACACAAAGATGCCTTACGTTAACTAATCTGTTTCAGCTGCTGGATGTAGTAGTGTCATTAACATTGTCACTAATTTCACAATTGATTATAACATATTCTTGGACTCTTCTGACACATCATCTACCATCGCAGACACTACAACTATTAAGTTAAAGTGGTATATAGCTTTATTGTTAGAAATGTAGTTTCTAACAATATTATAGCCTTTCTTGATTCACTTTTATGAAATACATTGCTTCTTTGTTTCTAGTTCTCTGCGCTTACTGAGATTATTTGAGGAGGCAGAGGAAGTACTTGACTATGCTTTTTTCACATAGTGCCAGAAGTGTCATTTAGCTATAGTTTCAATTCACATATTGATAGGGGTACTGATGGTGACACATCTCTCTATATTCTCTCACACTGACTTGCTCTGACAGAAGCCTACCTGAAGGCAGCCCAGTGGGAAAGGACCTGGGGATGCTGGTCGATGGCTGGCTGAATGTGAGCCAGCAGTGTGTCCGGGTGGCCAAGAAACCAAATGACATCCTGGCCTGGCTTAGCCTGTGTGTTTGGTAGGAGTAGAGAAGTGATTGTGCCCCAGCACTCAGCCCTAGTGGGACTATAGCTTAAGTACTGGATTCATTTCTGTGCACCTTAGTATAGGAAAGACATTGAGGTCCTGGAGCATGTGCAGAGAAGAGTGTTGTGGTAGGCCTAAGCAGGCCAAAAGAGGCTTATTCATGTCCTGGCTTGCCCAGACATGTTTTTCTGCTCTCCCTTTGGGGAGAAGCAACCACGAGAAAGAGGACAAAGAACCTGGAGCCACTGAGTCTAAGGACTCTGGCTTGCCCTGACTTGTTTTGCATCCTGTGGTAAATAAAGTACACATGATTCCCTTGTGCAAGGGCTGTGTTCTGCCCTAAAAAGGGTAAAACAAGCCTATGGCTTCACCTAATACGGTCAGGCTTGGCTACCTGCCATTCTGATTGGCTATTCTGTGTCCAAAGGCCCATTAGTCTCGGACTGTATTGATAAAAGGAGGTAAGCAGGTGACACAACGTGCTCTGCCATTTTATCCGTGCTCTGTCGTTGTATTTGTGCTTGTTTACTGCCTTATTGTATCCTGAACTGCCTGGAAACTGCCATCCAACGGTTTACCAGGAACAGGCTCTAAATGCCTCCACGCAATCAGCCTGCACAGCCAGCGTGACATCGTGCTGAGACTGCACATCACAAGACATCCTGCCTGCACCTGAAAGTCTCCTGCCAAGACAGGAAATCCTGGAGATAACACAGGTCATCCAGAGGACACCAGGACCAGGTCAGAGATTGTCTGCCTCCTTTTCCCCAGCACCCAGCAGCCTGGGAAGAATCAGGAGTCTCAGCAGCTGACAAGACAGTAACAGAATTCCCTGAAAGCGTTTGGGTACTGTCTGAAGCTGTAGCTAGTCCTGGCAGTTGGGAGATAATTTTGTGCATAAATACTTCAAGCCTCTTGTAACTCACCATTGCCTTCTGCCATAAGCAGAAAGGAGCTCCTTGAGTCCATCTAGTGGGCAAGCAGTGCATTGACCGCAAGCGATACACTAACCACAGCAACCTTCTCTCCCAGTTTAATTGAGTTCAATTAATGTTATATATTATTACTAGCTATTTATAGATCCTGTTATTGTCTCTATAAAGTTTCCATGACCGATCTGAAAAATCAATTATTATTATTATTATTACAATTAGTGATCGGGGTGGCGAGAGTTCTGAATATTGAATATTAATAAACAATATTAATCTTTAAAAATAATCTTGCATTAATTAATTTCCCCTCCACTACAAAGAGTAGGGAGGCTGCTTAAGGGTTTGAAGGGCATGTCATACAAGGAGTTGTTGTGGGAGCTGGAGTTGTTTAGACTACAGAAGGGAAGGCTAATGGGAGATCTTACTGATCTCTACAATTACCTAAAAGGAGGTTGCAGTAAGGCTGTTATTGGTCTCTTCTCCCAAGTAACTAGTGACAGAATGAGAGGAAATGGGCTTAAGTTATGCCAGGGAAGTTTTAGATTGAACATTAAGAAAAACTTCATTTCTAAAAGCATAGTGAGGTATTGGAACAGGTCTGCTCAGGGAGGTGGTGAACTCGCAAACCCTGGAGATGTTCAAGAAGTGTGTAGATGTGGCACTTCAGGATATGGTTTAGTGGTCATGGTAGTTGGGTTTTGTGTGGAATCGATGATCTTAAAGGTCTACTCCAGCCTTAGTCATTCTATGTACAGTTTTTCTTTTCTCTCCTTCGAGAGATAGTTGGAACATAGGATATTAAGGAGAATATTATAAATATGTAACATTTCCTTCCTTAAACTGCCTCTAAAAGTGAAGACAGTGGTTTTTTTTCCAGAAAGCAATCTGAGCAGCTGCTGGCCTGAAGTGTTTATACATGACAATCAAGCAGAAAATGCTGCTCTGCTAGTCATTCTGTGTTCTCTTTAATCGCCTAAGAAAGAAAAAGAGAAAGCTTGCAGAAGGTGATTCCAGTAGTGACCTTATGTGACCTCTGCCATGCCCACCTCGTATTACTGTCCACAGAGGGAGCATACGAGTGACCAAAGTCCTGAATTGAGGAATGTCATGTTGACCTATTGCCTGAAGTTAGCTAATGAATCAGACTGCAATCAGACTGCTGTGTTTGTCGGTGGTGCTCTGTCGCAAGATATCAAGCACAGTAAACTGTCCAGTGATGCACTGCATACTTATGCTAATGCATAATACGTTCTCTAGTATTTTGTCCAGTTCAATTTAAAATGTCTGTAGTAATTAGGTTTCTAGCCACTCCTTCAGAAAATTGTTCCACAGTCTAATGTCACATAACCTCCAACCATCTTTCTGTGCTGAAATTGCCATCAGAGCATGTAAATGAAAGAGGATTAGACTACATGGGTGACTGCTTAGGAGCATCAAGGAACTAAAGGAAACAAAGCTGTTAACATTGATGAACTAATGCATCCCGTGAAACACTGAGAGGCTGAAGGTGTTGTCTTTCAGATGAAATGTGAAAGCAAAGCATTAAGCATGAGAGGCAATTAAAGTTCTCTCAGCACTGTTTGCAATACTACCAGTGTTAACCCCTGGTTCCTGGCCACCTTCCAAATCACACAATTAAATTCTGATTTCCTAAACATTTCCCTGCCCTATCATTTAGAAACACAGCCATCTCTTAAACCAAAATGGTATACTGATGCCAGGTTTAATCTCAAAGGAGGAAAAGTAATTCCAGTTCGGTCACTTTGTTAGAGGTACAAGGCTCAGAAAAGTATTTTATCTTCGATTACATTTTATTCACACTTATTCCAAGTCTATTACCCTTGTATATCCAAAGTGTTTCCTCTCAGTTTGTCATGTATAATCCTTCAGAATGTCATAGAAAATAATCTGCTAATTGTGTACATTTGTATAAAATCCTGGTCTGTGTCTTTATGCCACATCCAGTCACAGAATAATAAAATATCTCAAGTTGGAAGGGACCTGTAAGGATTGCCAAGTTCAACTCTCTGCTCCTTGCCTAAAAGTAAACCACATGACTAAGAGCATTGCTCACACAGTCCTTGAACTCCAACAAGGTTGATGCCATCACCACTTCCCTTTAACTATTGCTCTTGATGAAAACAATTGTTTTAGGGTAGTTAGGAATACGCTTGTTATGCAGGTTTGTAGTTTGATGGTTTTTTGTTTTGGTTTGTTTTTTATTGATTATTTGCTTTTTGTCACTTCCATGGTTATTCTTGTTGCATATTCTCATTATGAAGGTAAAACTCAAATTATCTTCCTATATTTCTAACAGACACATGAGTCCTGCCATTGATCCTTCAGCTACTGATATATTTGTTTTATATTGTTCACTTTCTGTCTTGGGGTTGGACAGCATCATTTCTTCCTCAGCAACACTTCAGTCTATCACTGACACTGACACTCATTACCAAAAAGAACAACTGCTTTTAAGATTTTACTTTTTTTTAAATTATTATTTAGATAATAACTACTACTCAATTTGGTTTGGAATGTCATGTGCTATCTTTAGCATTTCTTCCTCTGTATTTCTAAATGAAAAGTGACCCACAAGGTGGAAATTGTCATACCATGTCAGTACCATGTTTAGGAAGGGAAAGCTCAAGAGCCAGAGAAACAATTTTAATTCCATTGTATTGTTAGTAACTGAGAAAATCTACAGTTCTGATGGAGTTGTCTAAGACGGAGCTGAAGGAAAACAAAGTACTGAACATGATTTAGCACATCTGTAAGTACAGACAAAATTGTGACTGCACAAAAGGACTTGGAGTGAGAAAAGGGAGAAAGGAATTATTATTTTTTTAAGTCATGTTGAAAACTAAGTTTTAAATGTAGCATACTAAAAAATGCATGGTTGCTATCCTTCCCCCTTCTGCCTAAGCAAAAGAATATAGTTAAGCATATTTTTTTTCTCTTTTACTATTATCTGTAGGTAGAAGTAGATAGAAATACTTATCATTCTAAGGTACAGCACAACACAAGTACCCAGTGGTTATTTTGTAAGTGAACATAAACAGTGTTTGGAGAGCTTGAGATACATCCTAACAAAAAGCATCTAAGAGATCGGAAGGGCTCAAGAAGGCACAGTAAAACTTAAAAGGTATACATGAAATGACTAAACTATTATTTGTTCCATTCCTTGAAAAATATTCTAATATGGCAGTGCATTATTACTTCCTACATTACCTCAGCACTTCAGTTAACAAGTTCTTGGATAGTTTTAAAGTCCTGATTATAAACAAAAGTGCTGTATTCTTTGAAAATAAAACTCATGACCACAGCGAGAACATTCACGAATCTTAAATCATCACATAAACGTTTCTTTGCAGTTCCATGCAGCTTCTCACTCAGTAATTATAAGATATTTACAAATTAGGTATAAAATATTTTACAAATGAAAATATTTACAAATTAGGTATTTAATTTTCAGAGATAGTAGTAGTCATCTCCTAGACAGAAGGTCTTCTGAACACACTGGCCACTGTGGTTAGTGTTTAGTGCACCTATGCCTTTAAAAATGCAAGGAACCTTTTCTGTCATTCACAACAGAAATGTTGGCATTTACAGTGGGTTTTGATACATGGGCTCTCTATGAGATCCCAGACAATTGCATTAGGATATTTTTTTCCTAAAACATTCATCAGAGATGAAATATTCTCCAATTTAAAGTAATTGTAACTTTATCTCTCAAGAAGAAGAACAGTGCAAGTCAGGTACATGTTCCAACCCACTTAACTTCATAAATACCTAGCAGAATAGCCAGTTGTATCCCTACCAATATAATATAATCAATTCCATTTGCCCAGGGTCAAAGAGAATCATAATATCATAGAATGGTTTGGATTGGAAGACATCTTTAGAGATCATCAGGCCCAAACCCCTGCCTTGGGGAGGAACATCTTTAAAGAGATGAAGTGTCATAAAGACTGGTCCAACTTGACCTTGTATACTTGCACAGATGGGGCATCCACAACATCTCCACTGTCTGTGAGAAAACCTTTAAAAACCTTTCACCAATCTCACTGTAAAAAACTCCATCCTTATGTCCAATCTAAATATACCTTCTTCTAGTTTAAAACCATTGCTCTTTGTACTGTCACTACAAGTGTTGTTGAAAGGCCACATTATGGTCCACTGGAGCCCTCTCCAGTGTAAACAATCTGAAATCACTCAACCTTTCTTCAAAGAAGAGATGTCCCAGCCCTCTAATAATTTTCATTGCTAAATAGTCTCAGATTCCTCCTAGACTAAAATATTCCACACTATCCAGTATGCCATTTCTACTTCAGTAAAGTTTCTGTAGTATTAAACATTCTCATTTTAATTTTATATCCATCCTGCTTTCTCTGTTAGTTTTACTTGTTTTACAGTATTATACCTTGAATGCAACAAAATTAAATGTGTAATTTACAGTGAGGAAAATTTGGGAAGTAATAAAAGTAGGATAAATTAATATATATAGCACACTAACAAATAGGTGAGATATTCTAAATGTAAAAGCATTTCTGAAAATCATTGTAGTCCTTTTTTTTTTTTTTTAACCTCATGTAGGTAAGATACTTCAGAATGATGAAGCTCTCCAAGTATTATGCTGTTCTGTGTCAAGTGAATGATCTGGGATTCTATTAATGATTAGTTCTGACCCTTACACCTCTGCTAAGACTCTCAGGATAATGAGAAGTACAGGGAATTATTGATCAAAACTAATGTGGTTTCCTTGTGGATCCTGAGTTTCCGTGTTAAACAAAATCAATCAATGCCAATGGAAAAGCATGTTAATCATAATGTATGAACAAATTGTACCAGATTTCTGTGGAAAACACTACTGTTACAATGCTTGCAAAAGAATTTAAAACTTTGTTTAAAATTAACTCAAACCAAAATAAAACACAAAAACTTTTGATTTGTAACATAAATTGTCTTTGAATTCAGTTAGTTGCTCTATAGCTATTCCAAATTTATGAATATTAGATATCAGGATCAATGTCCTGGGATTTCTCCCAGTACTTTGTGGACACATGAGTAACCAGAATTCAAATCCAAAGCATGAGAATCTTCTAATCACAGAATCCAGGTAAGCAAATCAAAGATTACCATCCTAATTCTCTCAAGCAATTAAACCATTTCTCTCATACTACTTTTCCTCTCATCAACTGTTTCTATTTTCTGAAGAAAACTGCTATTTATTTTTGAGCTATAAATATATATTAGACAGAACTATTGGAATCTATTAACTTTTAAATGTTCATCCCACTCTTCTGAGGTTAACACACTTGCATTCTGTTAAATACTTTGACGTAACAAATTTTATTTCCAGATAGATGCAGTTCTTGTGAAAGCACAGAAGCCACGGCTCTGAGTGTACACACACTGCTCTCAAAGACTTTCTGTCACTTGCTTTAAATTCAGTCTAAATTAAGGAAGGTACTGGACAAAAATAGAGAATAATTGCTATCTCGCAATCTCCCACAGGCTCCAGTTAAAAAAACTTATGAAGCTTGACTGACAGCCCAGGGAAATAACACTGGTGATAAACCAGATGCTATGTTGACATATAATATCTTATCAAAGAAATGCAACTGAGGTCACTGCTATGAAATACAACCTCAAAAAAGGGACTAGGAAATACTAGATGTAAATAATAATAAAAATATAGCTAAGAGTGCAGGCCAAGTACCGTTCTAATATCACAAAACCTACATTCATGAATAAAAATTACATCACAACCAAACATACCAAATATACATCATCACTGTGTAGGCCTAAGGAATGAAGCAATCAACACTAAATCAAGCTTCAAATCAGAGTGAATACTGATGCCATTTTTTCCGATTACATTAGCAATCTGCCATGCTTAAAGACCACTAGGAACAAAAAAAAAAAAAAGAAAAAAGAATAAACCAGCACAGGGAAACATTTCAAGAAAATATCTGTTCGTTGTGATCTGCTCAGACCAAGCCCTAAACAATGCACTTGCATTTAAAAAAATTCTAGCTCTATCTGGTATACATGATCTTCCATTGCATAGGAAAATACCTTAGCTGATATCGTAGTGCAAGCAGAGTGCATTTTGGTAAGCAACTCAGGACCTACTCTAAGAGCTACCTGACAAGTGCAATCTCAGACAATGCTTGTGAGGTTTAAGAGCCCTTACGTTACTTACTGCAATAATTGACACTTGTATTTCAGAGCTCTGGGAAATACACAGCATAATTCATATATTCTAAGGAACTGCTCTACAACGAACAATGAATAAATGGTGGCCAGTCACAATATGATGCATTTTAAGGTTGCAAAAATTACCAGTTCTGTTACTTATTCTTCAAAACACTCTATTTCCAGAAGCTGTAACACTAATGTTTTCTCGTTAGTAGGTTAACAGGTCATGCTTACTATGTCTGCTTCCTTCACAAAGACTTTGCATTAGTTATTATAGGTCTAAGGTCTAATTCTGCTACCTTTACTTAATAATATAATTAAAATCAAGACTATATAAAGAATAAATTAAACCAGCCAAATCTTTGGAAAGCAAACTGGCATTAAAAAAAAAAAACAACAACCCAAAACCAAAATCAAAATAAATCAACAAAACCAAACCCCAAAATAACAGCAACAAAATCACACTATCAAATAGGATTTTTTTTTTTTTTTTAATGGCAGAAATGAAACCTCAAATAGTAATTCCATTCTTAACATCAACTAGAACAGGTTGCCTAGGAGGTTTGTGGCTGCTCCCTCTCTGGAGGTGTTCAAGGCCAGGTTGGATGAGGTCTTGAGTGACCTGTACTAGGGAGAGGTGTCCCTGCCTATGGCAGGAGGTTGGAACTAGATGATCCTTGAGGTCTCCTTCCAACCTTACCAGTCTATGATTCTATAACTGATTCTAAACAAAAATTTGCAAAAACACTCTTAGTGTCCGCGGAGAAAGATTTATTTGTATGGAAATTTGGATTCTTTATTGTAAAATAAAAACCAACCAACTAAAATCCAGCTGCTTGGTCATTGCATTACTCAACTAGAGGTACTGGATATAAAACTAGCTTTTCTCAGACATAATTTTATGTAATTTCATGTTCTGTCCAGAAGAAAGCATTTAGTAGCTGCGTATGAAACACTTTCTTTCTTTTTTTTCCACCTAGAAATTAATATAAACAGTAAATAAAAATTCAGTGTATATTCTTGAAACTACGAACTTGGCAAATTCACACTTTATTTGCAAGCAGAATATCAGAGACAAGATAAAATGCTCATCTATTATTTCCTACATAATGGTGTTTATGATATGCAAAACTGGTTTTTACACATAATTCAGTAATAAAACTTACTCATCAAAGATTTGGCTTGTGCCTTCTTTTTTAAACTGGGAATTTGATATACAATTCTAGGTATCATTAATCTTTTTTGTGTATTAATCCTGTATGGTGTCTAGGAAAGCAAAGTAGCACATCCTACACATCTTGCAGTTATCATTCTTAGGAGAAGGTTCAACGTCCTAACAATAAACACTTGCCAAAGTAATAAAGAGTGATAGTAGATCTCACTACAGCTAGGTGGAAAAGTTTTTAAAAAATTAATTGTAATACTTGGACATGTAAGTTAGTTCTATCTTCCAAATGATGAATTTCCTACTTATTTTTTGAAATGTGCATTATTACATAGAATCATAGAACCATAGAATGTGTGGAAAGGACCTCAAGGATTATCTAATTCCAACCTCCCTGCCATGGGCAGGGACACCTCATGCTAGATCAGGTTGCTCAGAGCCACATCCAGAGTGGCCTTAAAAACTTCCAGGGATGGAGCTTCCACCACCTCCTTGGGGAACCTGTCTCACCACCCTCATGGTGAAGAATTTCTTCCTAACATCCAATATGAATCTACCCACTTCTACTTTTGATACATTCCCCCTAGTCCTATCACTACCTGACATCCTAAGAAGTCCTTCACCAGCTTTATTATTGGCCTCTTTCAGATACTGGAAGGCCACAATAAAGTCTCCTGGGAGCCTTCTCCTCTCCAGACTGAACGACCCCAACTCTCTCATTCTGTCTCCATAGGAGAGGATCTCCAGTCCTCTGATTATCCTCGTGGCATGTCCATATCTTTCTTAGAATAGGGGCTCCAGTACTGAACACACAACTCCAGATGGGGTCTCACTAGAGTGGAGGGGGAGAATCGACTCTCTCGACCTGATGGCCATGCTTCTCTTGATGCAGCCCAAGATATGGTTGGCTTTCTGGACTGCAAGTGCACACTGACAGCTCATATTGAGCTTCTCATCCACCAGCACCTCCAAGTCCTTTTCTTCAGGGCGGCTCTCAAGCCAGTCACTGTCCAGTCTATATTGGTGCTTGGGATTGCCCTGACCCAGATGTAGGACTCTGCACTTGGTCTAGTTGAACTTCATGAGGTTGGCTTGTGCCCACCTCTCTAGCCTGTCAAGGTCTCTCTGGATGGATCCCTTCCCTCCAGAGTGTCAGCCGCACCACACAGCTTGGGGTTGTTGGCAAACTTGCTGAGGGTGCACTCAATGCTACCGTCCAAGTCACCAACAAAGATGTTAAACAAGACCAGTCCCAGCACTGATCCTTGAGGGACTCCACTTGTCACTGGCATCCATTTGGACATAAAGATCCCTCTCTGATTACAAAATATCTAACCACAGATCATCCAGCTGTTTTCATTAAATGTTGATATTGAAAGCAAATCCAGAATATGAAATAGCCCTTCTTCACAAGTGCCTGATAATACAAATACATTAAAAACTAAATCAAATATTGAAGTACTTGGAAACTAAATTAACATAGCAACTGGAGGATGAGTTGTAATCATGTCTTCTTACTGGTACATACATATAGAAAGTCTCATCATCACAGATGTCTTAAGGCAAGGCAGAGAAAGTGAATACCAGAGTGCTACACCTGATTTATCTTAGGCACGTAGGATAAGAGAAGTTAATCTGAGAAGATGCCTTTTGCTCTCCATCGGGTTTAGGGGACAAATGCAGTTTATAGGTTAGACAACAAATGCTGGGTACACAAGTTACAGCAAATGAATCTCATTATAGGTCATAACTGAGTGAGGAAAAACTGGTTAGTTCTCTCCAGATGATGCAAAACTTGTGCTTTCCCTTAGAACTTTTTTGGTGTAAATGGGAAATATATGCCGACTTTTTAAATTGCTAACAAATATTTTTGCAAAAGTTACAACTATAAATTGCACAATAAAATTATTCCTTTTGTTTTTTTGGCCATTCCTGTCTTAGGATCTTACAATAAAACAGGACAGAAGAGAATTACTGGATATAGCATCACATTACGGAAGAGACAGCTAAGAAACTGTCTCACAGAGTACCAAAAACAGTGAAAGGAAAATGCAAAAATAGAAAGTGCATGATGTTCTATATTTAGCTTTGTGGGTAGGCTCTGAAATCTCCTTTGAGCTATCTTCTTTGATAATGACTGGTAAGACCAAATTCTGAGGCAACAGTAGGGTGTTCTCAGCAGTATTTTTTATCTGAGGATTCAAACCAGTCAGTATTCAAAGGCAATCTGTGAATTGATTATAGTTCTACACATAACCATCTTACTTTTACTTTTATTCACTGAACCTAAATTGAAACATTTAATATTGTATCAACAATTTTCAATGTGTTGCAAATAATATTTTAAACATGAGTGACTGCTAACAGCCTTGCACTGCCAGACCTGTCTTGAAGATTGTCCCACTACTAACATCTTATTTAGCTGTAATCCAGAAATTCATGTGTTTCAGAAAATCATTTCAGAGTGAACTATTTTCATACCTCTCCATATGTCAGCAGTTTTCCAGCTGCATGTTATCACTGCATCTGCAGTGAATTATACAGAACCATCATTTTAAGGACAGAAGGAATGCTGGACATGTGAGGTATATTCAGATACTATATTCAGATAGTGCAGTATCACTGCTTTTTTCAAAAACATTAACTATCACACAAAAACAGTCACATCAGTTTCCTAATGGCATAAAACCTTTCAGGTTCTTTTTTAATGTTATAGGGAATATTAAGCAGGGGGGAAAAAAAGAATACCACTTCACTGCTGAACCTATCATCACATGCAAAACGTAACAGCACTATGCCCTTAACACTCAACTGCATATTAAGTTAAAACAAAAATAAAAATTCCAATTAAATAATTGTAATTTAAATATCTGTACTACCAGTCAACAATACCTTTGTGGGGAATTTCAATGGTATTGCCATTGCTAGTTGGGACACATGAAAATTTCTTCAAATTAGCTTTTATTTTTTAATTAGATATGACCAGTTTACAACACTCTTGCATTGGCAGAAACTAATTGAATAGATCTTTGCTTCTTACCATCAACACAGGCTGGCCTTGCTCTTGTTGTACCGGCAATCTGTCCTTTTTTACATGCACAGCGAGCTGTTTGTCGGGCTATAGTCCTTCGGGGCTGACTGCTATCTCTGTCCAAAGTAACAATCTCACATGTACCTGCAGCCAGCTGACCTGGAAAAAGAACCAGCAACAGGTACCAGAGTCACTGAATGCACTACAGGCAATCTATTACAGCCGAATAGAGTCACGGCCCTATGTCACAGCAGACACTCCACAATAAATGGGCAGTCAGCTGATGGATATAATAAAACCAAGATGACATACAATTTTTCTTTGTGGTGGATGTACAAAAACCCAGCAAACTGGTTCTGTCAGAAAATGATTATTGTTCCATAAAACCCAGAGAGCTGAGGTCACACAGGTTACTTTTACTTATGTCGGCTAAGTAAAGGAACAATCTGCTTTTACAGCAATGAAATTTCAGCGGTGTGTTCTTTATGTACCTTCAAGGAAACAAACGACTTCCTCACATGTCCATGAATATAATGAAGCCTTAACTGCTTTGTGTGTTGTTTTTGAATGGAAAAATTCTTCCAAAGTATGCCCATGACCAGATTGTCACTACTTGGGCACTTGCTTCAACTAAACTGAAGGGTAATTCATTCTCTACCTGACTCGTAGTGGAACTAGTTGGCCTTTATTCTTTCAATAAATTTCCTAAGTAATCATCCTGCAAATGACAGGATAATGACATTGTCCTATTAGCTCAGAAACTCTTTGTTTTTTACTGACTACTCCAATGTAGGCAGCTTTCCAGAATAGTGAGGAAATCTACTTCAGTTAATTCTGGACCATAGAGACAAAACAAAAAAACTTGCAAAGATTTGTTTTATGAAGAATATTATTATACACATCTAAACTGATGTGGTTCCTCTGGTACAACCAACAGTAGTCTCCTGGTATACCAAACTCCTGCATTCTGCATTTTATGAGCAAAAATGATAAAGTATTGAATTTTGTTGTGTAACAAGACTAAAAAAAAAACCTAAATCCCAGTTATCACTTTGTATTATACATAATTTCTGGATTTTACAGTACAGTAGTAAATATAATTTCTATTGGATTTTGTCTTCATAGGCAATCATTTATAAACTTCCAAACAAATATTTTCTAAATGTAAAACACAAGCTTAGTATATTCCAATTTCATAAAAAAGTAAGGTTGGAATAGAAGAATTTATTTAAAAAGTGATGTGGTTTAAATAATACAGAAAAAGACATTGCAATGATGAAATACTGAGAACATTGAGAAAAAAAAAGGAGAAAATTTAAATCTACATAAACATGAAAATTAAAAAACAAACAAAAATCAACACACAACCCCCTGAAACATAGAGAATGCAATGTAGTTAGTCTAAAAGTGCAAGGATATTTCCATATACTGCATGTTTTTAATCCAGAATACAAGTTTACCCAGGATATTCTTCTCCAAACAAATTTAGGATGCTTCCTATTCTGTGGATACTGTTTTGAAACTGTCAGACTAGCAGAATATTTTAGGTTGTCAATAGCATTGTGACTGCTTCACTGCTAAGGCAACTGAATTTAAGTTAGTGTGACCCCTGTACTGTACTGAATTACAAAAAGGTAAAACTGATCACCTCAAAGATGAATATGGAACAAGGTATGCTATGAATTCATGTAAATATATGACACAGATATAAGTAATATACAATGGGCATTTACAAATAGAGATATGATATTCATTACAACAATTTGACATAGAAGTCATGGTCAGTCCTGAATTTCTATGCTCTTCCATCTACTCTGTTAATAAAAAGATACTGATGAGATGACTTTTATTCTGTTTTATGCTAGGTTTGGGTGTTTGTAGTGTCATCATCATCATCATCATCATCATCATCAATCATCATCATCACCAATCATCATCATCATCACTGTATTTATATAAATTATTATTGTTGTTATTCTTATTATATTTGGGGTTCCATTATTATTATTTCCTCTGAAAACTTGGATTAGAAAGCAAAGGTTTATTTAGCATGAAATACAGTGACACAAGACTTTGCAAATAAGGACAAGGGAAATCCAGCTACACTGAAACACCTTAGGCTGTGGGAAAAAAAAATCACTATTGCTAACATATTTCATTCTGGGTTGCAGGAGATTTATTGCTCCCATGGAATACTGCTGTCTTACTAGATCATGTGAAAAAAGACATAATCAGAGGTGTATTTAGATCTTTACCCCTTAGGCATTTGAAGATCATGATTACCATCCTGCATTGAGAAAAGAAATTGAATGGAAACCAAAAAAAAAAAAAAAAAAAAAAGGGNAAAAAAAAAAAAAGTGGAAGAATAAATATGGTATCTGTAAGTGTTCCTGAAACCATGGCTTACTATATTCTCTCCTATCTGTAAGTTTTCACACTACTACTGCTTGCAGTGAAATACATGATAAATCATATAATCTAGGAATTATTATATAAAACCCCATTTCATAGGAAAGAAACCAGTTTTACCACACAGTGAAGATGAAGAAGGACTATGCTCACAGAAAAAGAACAAGGAAGCTTTATGTCAAGACAATTTGTGAAAGCAGAAAGTTTTCCAGCGAATGCAAGCAGTGACTATAAATAAGAACACCTATAGATAAACTTTTCTGCTTTTGGAATTGTCTGGTTTTAGTTCTGCATAGGTTTGCTTTGAGCCAGGTGGGCTATTTGTTTTTTATGATTGTTTTCAGTTTCTTATTCTGTTTAGAGATGATAATTTCTTCCAGGTGTAGTGACTCCATTTTTCTGGAGTATAATGTATAATGTCACACTGCCTTTCAAGGAATTTTGTGCAGCTATTAAAAGCAAAGGAAAATTGGAAAGTCCTTAAATTTTTTTTAAATTTTTTTTAAAAGACCATTTATTTCTTTATATTATTTATTTCTTTAGATAAAATTTCTTTATTTGTTGCCATTTTTGTTTCTGCAGTGAAAGAAAATTACAATCTATTGTAGAACTGCAGCAGCTTCCCATATGTATGACATAAATACTCCCTGGTCCATTCTGTCATAAAGTGCAAAGATTGCATGTATATTGAGTACTCTAACATAGTGTTCATCCACTCTTACTTGGCTTTAGATGGCTGTAAAGCATGCAAAGTATTAGTTAAGTCCATGAAGTCATCCTGTTGTGAAGTATGTGCTCTCTGTCTCTCGTGAAGTAGGTAACATGAACACTATTGCTTTTCTAACAATGTAATCTAGAAATGTAAGGTACAAAGTAAAGGAATAAAGAATAAAAGGAATAAAAGTCTTGAAAAGACTGAGTTTCAAGAATTAGTATACATTTCATTTTCAAGGAACTTAACATAGTGTCCTCTTTCAAAAATATTAGTGAAAAAAAGGCAATCATCTCTAAGCCTCCAAAAACTTCACTTCACTGCTAAGCATAGAGAAGAAATCTCAAGGCAGCAATGGGCAAAGCTTTCACTAGAGCTTTTCAGAGACTAAGAGCCTCAGTGTATGGAACAGTTACAAGGACTCTGTATTTTCAGTAGATCATATTTATGTACTTGTAATATAGAAAGGAATCCACCATCTTCCAATCTTGATGAAATAACATTGGGAGAAAAACAAAAAAAAGGCAAGCATCATCTCTCTGATGATGATGAGGAACTCTGATTCATTCTAGCCTTGTCCAAAAATTTTTCTTCAGTTAAAAATATATGCAATTTGTTTTATATATAGGTATATATATATACATATAAAAAAAAATAGAATCATAGAATGCATATATATAATGTGTATATATATAATGTGTGTATATATATAAAATGTATATATATGTGTGTGTCTATATGTATGTATATATATAATAGAATCATAGAATAATAGAATGTATATATAGAATGTGTATATATATATAGAATGTATATATATATATAATGTGTATATATATATGTAATGTATATATATTTGTATAATATGTGTAATATAATTTTATGGACTAAGCATAAAGATTATTTCAAAGTTATCAACAGATAGTTTTCAAAGTAAAGAGTGGGTATTTCTTTGTTGCTCTTACTGTTTTAACATTGTATTATATGTAGAAATATTTGATAAATATTTTTTTTATAAAATAAGTAAGACCTTGCTGGAAATTCCTTGATTTTGCATTACCACCATCTGGTTACCAAACAGAAAGGATTTGGATTCTTTAACAGTCTTTGAGAATGTTGCACCGCATTCTCAAAATGCCAACTGCTACGTCCCCTCTGTCTCCCACCACAAACATACACACTTTTTACATGCAATTCTTTCAGGAAAAAGGAAAACTAGAGGATTCTGAATAAAAAATTAGAAGCCAAACTAAACAAAACCCCAAAACACCCACAACCATAAAAATTCCAAATACAACTGGATTGGGCTTTTGCCTTCTAGCTTGAAGCCATGGACATGTGTACACTAATTGCCGTACACAGCATCCATTCTGGTTTTTTTTTCTTTCTGAATGAAGTCTTGTGATCAGTTCTGAAACTTCTTTCTGTGAGACTTTCATGGAAGTCTGAATTAAATCAATGAGTTTAGGTACATATATTTAGCATACAGTGCCATAAATGATTCAAGGGTTGTTGTTTTATGGTTTGGTTTTGGTTTTGTTGGGTTTTTTTTAACTTATTTAGTACTAATATTCTTAAAAGATGGGCTTGTGGTTGAAAAGCAAGCAGCATTTTTTATGTTCATTATCAAAAGCCCTCTGTCAAATATATGCCACTGCTGGATGAACAAAGTTTTTGAAAGATCTGTATTGTCTGGTAAATAAAACCCTCAAATAACAATTATTTTCATATTACATTTTAATTCATTTTAATTTTCTGCAGATGAAAACGCTTCTGTTCTCTAATCCTGATTTCAGCAGGCAAGTTATCAATATTAGAATTTTTTAATTTATGCATGCTGAAAAGCTGAAGACTTCCCTCAAATTCATTTGAAAATGAGAAGATGACTTCACAGTATCTGAAGATACATGAAAATGAAACCTGATCTAATATATGGGTCTTTTCAGGGTTTTAGATTTTATACTTAGCCAGAAAATCTACTTCTGTACTGAACATGCAGGCTTATATTTTAGTTTCAGTGAACAAATTTTCCATGCATCACCAATTTGATGCCTAGCAACATAAGCTCTTTTAGTTCAAAACGCATCAAGTTAGATGTTATTAAAATTCTTGGCTGGATTCAAATACTCTTTTGTCAGCGAATACAATGCAGGAGTTGTTTCAAAATCAGATCATAGCAATACATGCAGTAGTCTTCTATTACAATATTGAAGTCTTTCTGACAACTGAGTCATACCAATTCCTGAGCAGAGCTCAATACCAACAATTCCTACTAATAGAAGGGGAAACTTAAAATACTTAGTGTTGCTCATGATTTACAGTTTGACATTAGCCTGATTACCAAATATTTATTTCCATTTCAAAAATGAAAAAGCACGTATTTGAGTGGAAATAGAATTTGTTTTTATGCTCTATATATATCCTTCCTCAAAGCAAATGTTCTGAAAGAAGATCTTGTACAATGAACGTCATTCCATTTCAACAAGGTTTATTATCTTTTATTTTTCAATTTTAGTTCAGAATGAGAGATTATGGCAAGGAATTGGTTTGTCCCAAAGAACCAGAATTGCTTTTTACCAAAATTTGTGGAAATCCAACTATAAAATAAGAAAGCATAAAATCCAAGTATAATGTAAGAAAGAACAATTCCCACAAAAGTTCTAATTTAATCTGAAGGAGTGGATCAGAACTGGCTCAGTGTCTGTAACTCAGCATGGGGAAAGCTGGTTCAGATGAATCAGCACTATTTCAGAGTAAGTAAAATAAGACCAATGTTTCAATTCCAATTTATGTGATATAAAGGCATTTCAGTTTTTCAATAGGCTATATTAATACAAATACTCCATTTTGCTTTTCTTCTACCAAAGTCACTGACTTTGAAAACACATGTTTCTAAGACAGCCCTAATTTACTTGTGCACCATCCAGGTGCCCAGGAAACTAAAAAGTAGCCGACCAAAATTTTCAACTTCCCATAGTTTTACTTCATCGAGAGCTATATTTGGTTGGAATTAACCTTACCATGTGACCTCTGCAGCTTCTGAATCTTCATCTTAAAAGGAATGACTTTTGATTTTTAGTGGTATAAAGAAAAAGGTAATTTATCTCAAAAGATGTGATGTCGGTGCTCATTTTATAAAGAAAAACTCCTGTAGAATCCGGTTAAGTTAAAATTATTAATAATAAGAGAAAAATATGATCAATGTCTTCTCCCTTAAGAGTCAGTCTAAGTATTTTCTGGGTTCCAGTTCAACAAAACAGTGCATTATGTCCCTTTAGTAATTACTAATTTTATTGCAATTTCCAGGCTACCACTTAGCCATCTCAAGCATACAAACAGCACAGACATTAGGAGGATAGGAAAATAGCTTTCAGCCCTTCTGTTCTGAAATATGCAGTAAATTTTAATTAAGATAGGTCCTACTCTTCTAAATAGTTGCACAGGGGAAAAACAAAAAAAAAAAAAAAAAAGAGTCTGTAGAGATTCGAGATTCATGTAGGACACATTTTGAGTTGTTTGCTTCTTTTTTTCCAAGGTAAGATACTGCTATGGTAGGTAATTGCTTACTATTTTACTGTATAATTATGAATCATTTTGCCTGTATCTTATTTCTAGAAACATAACAGAAAGAAAAATAAATGTAAAAATCAAAGCTTGGTAACAACAGACCTTAGGATTTAAGTTTCTAAAGGCAATTCTCAAATAGAATTGGTACAAAGGAGAATTCCAGACCAGACAAGGCTTGAAAATCAAGCCAAGGTCATATAGATGAATGTGGAAGGGAAGCATTTTTAGATATAAACTTAATTCTAAACATGTTTTCCTACTTGGTACACTACTTTAAGAAGTAATTCATACTGATCCCATGGGTTTAGGATTTGGCAATGCAATTTCTCAAATTCTATAGTTTCCAGTCAAAACTGACACATTTAATATGCTGCACTGGACCAAAAAAAAAAAAAAAAAAAAAAAAAAAAAAAAAAAAAGGAAACAGAAAGCTCATGTACAGTATTGAGAGAGAAATCTGTCAGGGCCATGAGGGCTATAATAAGCCCTGCATAGAGCCCAGGAACCAATTCCAGCCCCAGGGCCATCAACTCCTGTCCCAGCAACACCAGGGTAAGGCCAGAATCAGGTCCCCACAGTCCTGCCCTGCTTAGCCATGGGTCACACTGAGCCAGGCCCATCAGTGAGCCCACAGCTTGTCCTAGACTCAGCCTGTCCCCAGGGAGATGACTGATGCCTGGGTGTGGGACTACCTGTACCTTGCTGGCTGCCAGGCCAGACCCCTTCTGGGTCTCTTGGAGAGCATCTCACTGGAGTAAGCTTTGAGACTAGAAATCCACCTAACTGCAGCACCGCAAGAGTCAGCGGTCTTTGCATCCCTCATGTCAGCAACAGAGGTCACAGCTTCCATCTTTGAGAAATGTCTTTAATGAATATTCACACAAAAATCAACCAAATGAACCTCATTAATGTTGATTTCTTGAATATTATAGTAATACCCAGTCTAGTAATTTTGGGGGATTTGTGTTGAGTTTTCACGTCTCTTTTTGGATAGTGACCTAGAAGCAGACCTTACAAAGAAATAAATCATACAATTGATGATATCAAGAACAAGTAGAAATTAGAAGAGCTTTGAGTCCTTTTTTTCTTTAAGGAAGTTCTGCTTCTCTGTAAAGTCAGTGTGCACTACAAATCTCAGCTACATAGAGAGCCTCCAGGGAGGACCTGCAGCTCCCAGAGGCCTCCTGTTCACTCCTCTCTATGCAGGTTTAGTTAATTGATTCTGGAGGCCTCCTTTGGTTACAAAAAGGAAATAACTCATAAATTCAGGATTAAATAAAGCTATGCTGTTTTGCATAAATTGGAAAATGGCTATTATTTTTCTTTAAAAAAAATTGAAAAGAAAAAAAAAAAAAGGCGAAGAATGTCTTTGCCATCCTCTACATGTAAAATCAAACTAGTCTGCTTATAAAACAAACAGAATAGCCATAGGGGAAAAAGTGTTATTGGAGGGATGCTGATATTTCTTTTGTGAAAGACAGGAATAAAAAGTACAGGTTTGTCTAAAAAGCTACTGACATTTGTTGGAGCCAGAAGCTGTATGTCAGGAAGGAACAAGTCTGTTGTGTTAGCAAAATATGTCACTGCAGGGAGCGTGAAATCAGTTTGAAGGAACATGCAGATAAAGCCATATATCAGAAGGAGATATAACATAGCAGCAAAAGTAAACGGTGCTTTTAACTTCTTTTCTTTTTTATAACAACACTTTTTGTTATTCCAGAATGACTCAATTGCTATTCTTGAATAACTTGAAAACTATTTACATACATAACACAAACTTCTACAAGTAATCATTTAAGTGCTCTTCCTACTGGTATCAAGATCTGCATTGCAAGATTCTGGGTTGAACAGATGATTTGGGGTAAAATTTGGCCAAAGGATTCAGCTGAAATCAACTGCTACCAAATGATATCCAGCCTCGTTCATATGTCACGTGGTAACTCATATTTATGAACGAATTAAAAAACAAAACAAATAAAAAACGACAACAAAAAAACTAATTGTGGAAATTTCCTGTAATTTTTGTAGAACAAATGAGATCACATCCACTGTACTCTTAACAGCTCTAAGTGATATCTTTCAAATAAGTCTGTTATTTATTATTATCACATTTAATGTTACTCTTTCCCTTTTGTGCAAAAGCTTATGACACAAAATCCATTTTCTTTCTAATGATGGCAATTAGATGTAGTGGGGTTTGGGGTTTTGTTTTTTGGCTTTTTTTCTTTTGGTTATCTAGATGGTAGATTTACCCTGAAGCCACTAGATAAGTGAGAAAATATTTTAGTAGGTAGTGTCATTCTTTTGCCTTTTTTTCATGTGAAGAATCCATAAACGTTCATCATACAAAACAGTCTCTCAAGACTTTGCACGCTGTGGTACTGTATTTACTGAACACATAACAGTGCACACATAACCACAGGGAAATATAAACTTATCTTGATAACACTGAAAAAGTAAACACTGACAAATGGAGGCAATGAAGCAGCACAGTATCCATATCCAAGAACGAGAAAAAATCAGCCATTTTTAATGTCTCACTACACTTAAGGAGAAATAATCTCATCAAATAATATATGACAGAAATTATCAATCCATAATAACGAACTCAAATCAGGGTTTGGTGCTAAGAATGTTGAGTAAAGGAACCACGGACCCAAATCTGCAACAGGCAGCAGCACTGGTACCCCTTGAAGTGCCTTTCTCCATAGTGACTGTAAAGGAAGTTTATGGTGCATAGGTTCAGTTAATCTGGATGCTAGCATGAATTCTCAAATCAAACACATCATAAGGACCAGAATAGGACAGCAGATGGGGATATATCTGCTGTGTCTCCTGTTTCTCCTAGTTTAACTCCCAGAGTTTCACTACCGATCACACAAGAATAGTGTAATGCTCCTCAGTGGTATCTGTCCCTCCGTGTTTACTGCATGGAGCAATGAGGTACCTTAACTAGGTGCTATGCTGAGCACATGGTCAGATTTAGCACAGACTCCCTTTGCAGGTACATCACCAGGGCTTTAGACAATTGCATTGTATTAAAACTTTATGAATACAGATGTTGTATGCTAAATAAATACGTCCTCCCTAATTGCTGGATCTGTGTGGTGGCTTTCAATTTAAAGGTTTGTCTGGTTAAAAGTTTGCTTTACTTAAGTGTGACAGAGAAGCAAGAGGATGCTTGCTATTATTCTTAGACATTCTAGACACTTTAAGGAGTCATTTTCTATCTGGGCCAGCTTCACTGCTGTATTTTCCACTTACCCAATTTGCTCAAAATCACTTATGAAACAGGTGCTTGCTGAAATGAAAAGTTTTCATGGATGAAATCCATGATTTTTATATTTTCATTTCTCGTCCAAGAAGGTAACATTTATGGGCTAAGACTCTCTTATGCACAGCTCAGAGGAGAGTGACAGCAAAAGAGAGTTTGAGTTGCTCACGCACATCCAAGAGTGCCCCAAGGCAGTGCACTGAACACGGACTATAGTCATCCAACCCACCTTTACAAATTAGTAAAGATCAGAGACATCCACAATATCTCCTCCTGTGTTCCATTTATCAGGAACGGTGTCGTCCTTTTACAGAATGAAGTGTTCAATCATTGCATACTCACAGTACCCATTATTTCACCTCTACACCATATAAAGAATGAAGACTATATCTCAAATATATGTCATGTATGCTCACAATAGGTATAGAATGAATCTCAAGATACTGAAAAGCTGAAAATAATTTGTCGACAAAGCCATTCTGTGCTAGACTTAGCAGCTGTAAAAGAGATAAATACAAAACTATCAACAGAAGCAAACTGCAAGGTATGTGTTCATACCATAGAACAGTGTTCAAAAGTCTTTACACTCATGACCTTCAGAAAAACTTTAAAATAACCTTTATTATTATTATTCACTCCATAACAATGTCCATCTTTTTATGTACTGCTCCTAAGTTTTACTAGCTAATAAAATGTTAAATTATGCTAGCAATTTCCCAGTGAATGCCTAATAAATAATACTTCCTAAGATCAAGATCCTTAATAAAAAAAGGAATGAGAATTAGGCTTGTCACACAACATTTTGATGAACTATGTCTATTACCACTCATGGTGTACCATCCTGAAAACTGCGTAAGACTTAGGATAGACTGAAGTCTTTAGACACAAAAAACTGTACTTACATAAACACACACACATATGCATACACATATACTTCAAAGAAGGATGTGTTGTACTACACGACCTTGAAGATAGTTCTATGATTCTATGATTCGAAATGTACTGCTTCTCATATTGATCAAACCATAGAAGCAATTTNCATGTTGAGCTTTTCATCAACCCAGACCCCCAGGTCCTTTTCCTCAGGGCTGCTCTCCAGCCATTCACCACCTAAGATCCTCTACAATAACTATTATACCACAGAGTCATTCAGTAAATCTGCTCCTAACAATACCACAGACAATGGATGCAATGTATTTGCTTTACAACATATAACTTCAAGTTCAAATCACGGAAAAGAAATACAAAGTAGAAAATACCTGTGGAAGAAGAATTCCCACCAATTCCTAAGGGAATGACATATGCCCCCCAAAAAGTCAGGTCTAAGTCTGGTATCAGCTATGCTTTGCATTGTTTGTTCTCAACTACTTGCTATGACTTTAATACCACAATACTCATTGTACTAAATATTCCAGTGTCCTGACTATGTCTGGTGGATGTATTAAATTTGGCATTAGCTGAATCATAAACCACTATAACTTATATTCTATCTTTTGTCAGCTGAGTGTCTAAGAAGAAAAACTATGAGGATGTAAGATTCGATCAGCTGCATGGGTCACATTGAGGCAGCACTGATCAGAAGTTCTCTGGTTCAAAGGACGAGAAGAAAGCTGTAAAGCTAAAGAACACTGAGTGTAACTAAGTGCTGAGTCATGTCCAGGGAAATTACTGACTAAAAACTGTTAACGTCATGGAGAAGCATTGACATTTTCTCCCTTCCTTTTGCTGCATATATTTGTTTAGGTTGGTGATAGTGATACTATGTTTCTGTGCTAATGGTATGTAAGCAGGAGAAAGTACAAAATTTATGGACAGGAGAATGATCCCATAGGGATGAGTAAGGAAGCAGAAAAGAGATTTATTGAATGAATGTTTGCACTCACCAGAAGTAATAGAACTTGGATGATATAGAACTATTCCTGTATATATATGAGATATACATGATCATGTTGACCACTTATGGCTTGCCCTTCTTATTTTAATTTTCCCAATGGCAATATAACAGCTCCAATGAAAACTGAGCATAAACTGACATGAATCTGAACAGAAAAGCTGGCAATAAATAATTCATTAAAGAAGGGTTTCTGAAAGGCCATATAACCTTTTGTCCAAATGCTTCAAATCCAAAATGTATTAGGTTCAAACAAAATAACATTATTTTAATTAGGTACAAGCAATCTGAATTTATACAGCCACCATGAATAGGGAAAGCCATTATGACACTAAAACAAATCCAGTCTTTCAGGCCAAAGATTGAGTAGGGCATCTCTAAAGAAAGTAGGCCAGCTCAAGCCTGTATTACTTAAGGATCAACTGAGCACAGGTTAGGGGATGACATACTTGAAGGAGTTCTGCAGAAAAGGACCTGGGAGTACTGTCGGACAACAAGTTCACCATGAGCCAGCAAAGAGCCTTCATGGACAAGAAGGTTAACAGCATTCTGGGGTGCATGAAGGGTGCAGCCAGCAGGTTGAGGAAGGTTCTCCTTCTTTACTCTGTCCTGGTGAGGCCACACCTTAAGTCTTCTGTCCAGTTCTGGACTCCTCAGCTCAAGAGGGACAGAGAACTATTAGAGAGAGTCCAACAGAGGGCAATGAAGATTAGGGGACTGGAGCATCTCTTTTAGGAAGACAGCCTTAGAGATCTGGACCTCCTTTGTGTGGAAAAGAGATGACTGAGAGGTGGTCTTGTAAGTGCATATAAATATCTAAAGGGTGCAGGTCAAGAGAATGGGGCTGGGCTCTTGTCAGTGGTGCTCAGTCATAGGACAAGGTGTGATGGGTACAAAATAGAATACAGGAGGTTTCACTCCAATTTAAGGAGAAACATCTTTACTTTGAAAGTGACAGAGCACCGGAACAGGCTGGAGAGGCTGTGGAGTCTCCTTTTCTGGAGACTTTCAAAATCCACCTCGACCCATTCCTGTGCAGCCTGATCTAGTCAAACCTGCTTTAAAAGGAGGGCTGGACTAGAGGATCTCCAGAGGTCCCTTCCAATTCCTATCATTGTATGCTTCTATGACTCTAAGGGCAGTGAACTGAATGATTAATCACAGCTGTAACTACACATTGCATTATTTGTGCATATGTCAATGCACATACACGTATGTATTTTGGTCTCACGCTGGAGAGGATAACAGCAGAGGGAGATGGTCAGTTTGCAATAAAGAAGAGAGCATCATTTATCCTCACTGCAAGACGAACTTACATCTGGTTATATGCAGATAGTAGTGACTGGGTTGTTATAATTAAGAGGAAAGGATGTATCAAATAACAATTACATGGTCTTGGTTTAAAACAGGAATGACAATCTAAAGACTTAGGATTCAGTTTCTGAAACTTCTGCATCTTGTCTACTGACTAACCACTTTGCTCTTCTTACAGGAAGATAAAGCACTATTTTCAGTGAAATTACACCACCCTCAAACTCACAGTACACCAGAGCTTGAAGCCATGAGAACTCTAGTATTAATCAAAATTCAGTTCTTCTAATCTGATGAAACTTAATGAATTAAAAAATTACAATTATATTGTAGCCTTAAGTGAAAACCGTTGTACATCATCTGCACAAGAAGACTCTGCAGTTACTAATACCACTCCCAAAACCATCAACGGACATTTTACCACTAACTTCACAGACAGCAAATTTAACAGAATAATGAGAAAGTTTCCACAGTCTCAGTACCAGCCCTTTAGCAAATTAGTGTTGAATCTTAAATAACTGTGATTTTGAGCTAGGACATTTGTCAAATAAATTCTTCTTCAGGTGAAAATTCTATTTTAAGAATCATTCACTTTGTATGACTTAGTATGTACCATAAGTCATGGCAGCAGCTCTGAACAAAGGTGCTCTGGGACCAGAAAGCAGAGATAGATGCAAAGCCAAAGGCACACTCCTTCAGTGGTGTATTCAACACTGTATGACAACTCTATGGACAACTCCTGCTTTTTTTGACTAAATGAACTCCAGGCACCCCTTCCAATATAAATCATTCTATGATTACATTATGCAAATAATGTATCAGCAAACACCAGTGTACAATGTGTACATACATTAGCACACACTGTCTCTATACTCATCTACATAGCTGCTTCCGATGGCTGTTAAAAATTTACAAAGGTTTTAAAATATATCAATTTGTTTCACCTCTTGTATTTTAGCAATTTCAAGTAGACAGTTTCTCTTTTTCCTGCTTTCTGATCTCATATATAAATACCACTTTACTGTAACAGAACTGCTCTGCTGATATGAGATAAGCTTATTCCAATACCATTCCATTTAATACTCAAATTCTGGTATCTTCAATCAAACTAAGCTGGTCACTGCTGGAAAAAGTAAATTCAGATTTCAGTATGAGTGAAGTGTACACAAAACCTATTTCTGACTAAGTAAAATTCTTTGAGAATATAAAATTATATGAATTAAAGAAATAGTGTGTATAAATATATATAGAGAGTACATAGAGTGTATATATATATATATATATATAGAGAGAGAGAGAGAGAATATATATAGAGAGAGTATATATATAGAGAGTGAGTATATATAGAGAGAATATACATATATATAGAGAGAGTATCTGAATATAAAATATAAATTGTGTATACTTTAAAATTGTTAGGGTATATTCCATATTCAGAAACTTCAGAGATGGTAGAATATTGTTTGAGGACACGACTGAAATCAATAACCAGAACACACAGTGAAATTATTGCCTATGCAGTAAACATATATATACTTATTTGTGTGTGTGCGTATATATATATGTATATATATATATATATTTATATATATAACTAGAATCATAGAATGGTAAGGTTGGAAGGGACCTCAAGGATCATCTAGTTATGCATATATGTATATATGCATGTGTGTGTTTAAGTACGTTTTATGGATGAACAATAGATGACATCTACTAGGAAAGAAAAGCAAACTATGGATGAAATATTTGGATTGTGATGTTTTGATGTACATGCATTGCACCAAGTTGAGACGTATGCATGGCTCACACAAACCTTCTGCACAAAACTGAGACTCTATTGAAATCAACAGTACTATTTCCCATGCAATGTGCCAGATTTAAATGTCTATACAAACGCAAAGCAATGAAGAACCAGGCCTTTGAACTGCAAGGGAAGGGAAAAATTGGCTCCATTCTCAATAATGAATATTTAATGGTTCCTTGTTCCACTTATATCTGACAATCCTTCCTACTAATTATCCTTTTCACCAACCCTAGCACTAAAGACAAGAATAAAAGAACAAGACTGGACTGGTTGCTTAACCCTTCACATGAACCTCAGTGCAGTCAGAAAATTGTTATAAAATCAAAACACTTTTTCTGCTCTTAATACAATTACATAACTGATATGCTGTATCCTCTCCTACGCAGTGAGAGTTTCATACTGGGTACTGAGATTGTATATGCAATCTTAGAAAAAAATGCATCCCTGGATGCACAAATACAGAGATCCAATTCATAACCCTACCATGTCCTGGGATATGAAATGTCTCAAGTTTTTCTGCTTTTTTTCTTATTAGGAAAGAAAGAAATAAACAAACAAAAAATTGATAGTAGTTACTATGTGATCAGTACACAACTGGAAGAAAAAACAGTAAAAAAGTGAAAACTCTCAAGATATCTAGGCAACCAATCTTTCCCACACTGTAACAGCTCTGTACTGAAGAGACTTCCTTAGAGTTGGTGAAAAATCTCTTCCAAAGTCCCTTGATGATAAAGGACACAGATTCTGATATTTTAACCCTAAACATAGGAAAATAAAGCTATTTAATAATCTGATTAGTTTTTATCTTCCATTTTTCCCAGTGATAGAAAGATATCCAGTGACAGTGTAAACATTTTCTTTGCACAATATAAGAGACAACAGAAAAGTGTAATTAGCACTGGAAAGATATTCTCAAGAAAGTATTTTGGTTTCTAAAGACTGTTGGAGTGATTGTCACCCCTGCTGTGCTTGGATTCTCTCTTGATGTGCATGAAGTGTGAATGTAGAATGCATTATTATGAAACTCACTCATCCTTGCATTTGTGTGCTCATTGCTTTTGCCATCTTGTGGTGACCAAAAATAGAAATCTACAGAACAGCATATAATTCACACTAGAATAATGTTGCTGCATCTTTTAATGAATTCTCCAGTGCACATGTTGAAGATCTACACCTCAAACCATGCTCTGCATTTTGTCATTTATTTAACAAACGTGCATTTCCTTTTAAGATTGAGCTCACTGAGAAATACAAGCCATAGTCTAAACACTTAAAATAAGCACAAACACTAAATGATTTAATACTGCATAAATGCCTTCCAAAGAACTTTATCAAAATAACCTGTGAGATCCTTATTCAAAGGAAATGTTTTTATTCTCTCAGCATATATAACTGAAATACCATTATAGAGTTGTCACATAGCCCAACTACAGAAACTGGATTTGACTTCATAAACCAGTTAATAATTATTTATGAAACAGTCATTTGTGTGCTTCAGTTTTTGGGTTCTTCTTTAAATCATCCAGGAAAGCAATGAATAGAAAGTATCTACCTGTCCTAACTTTAACTTTTAAAAGAAGCAGTGCATTTTTCAGTTTGTAGTCCCAAGGGAGAGAAGATGAGGCCTTCTGTTGCTAAGCAAGAGTTTGACAGTTATTTCAAGCTTTAGCTGAGTATAAGCAATAATCACTACTGCCTGAAATATATTGGAATGGAAGTACATGGGACCATTCATGACACTTCATCAGCATGCAGGAGGCAAACAGAGTGACTGCAGTGATTGAATACAGGCTCAGACTACTGGCTTTAATCTCCATCTCATTCATTCAGCCTTTACTTTTGGCACAGCTGTATGATAAACACTCTGACATTCTTCCTTGCCACCCTCCTTTGGAATCTCATGATTGCTGAGGGCATGTTTGTTACGTATTAAAGGTAGCCAGATTTGGGCTTCCCCTTTCCTCCCCCTCTCAAACCATAAATACTTAGATACTACTAGTTACTATCAAAGCACCATTATTTCCCTGATGGATAGTCATGTTCACCTTTCCACTGCAGACATCTTAAAACAAAATGAGGTAAATTTATAATTAATACTAATTCTTTCTACTCCCTTCTGTGCAAAACTGCATATATATAGTGAATGTATATGTTCATAATAAACTCTAATTGGCTTACAATGGTATTATGCCAAATTTTAACACTATTACTGATGTCAACAAAATTCCAGTGTTAAGGAATTTATAGTTCATTACTTTTTGTTACACATCAGTCACCTCAATTCACTCAAGAAGAGCTCACATATCATCAGTTCCCTGAATGTGTCTTGGCTTTACACCCAGAAGGTACTAAGGGTTCTGAATAGCTTAAGGCCTAATTGGTAGCTTAAACATATTATGGTAAAGTTAATGGAAAGAGAGTAAGCAGTAGTAACCTCTGCAGCTTTGCAACTGGGTAAAAATCGATTTGTTGACGTGACACTTTTATTTTGCATTGCTCTTTCCACATATTAAAATGCCTAATAGTTTTGGAACAAGATGCCTGAGCTGCTTCAAGATGTTAGGCTGAATTCTCCTGCCCACTATGCCAGACTTCTTGAAACCACAAACCTTCTACAAAAAATTATCACAGCTTTTAAGTCACTTTTTGTATTGAAATTGATGCTGTTTTATCACCACAACAGTTGTAATTTAATAAAAAAACACAATCCCAAGAAAAACAAAATACTATAAAAAGAACCTATTTATTACTCCCAACTCTGACTAAGATGGGAAGACATCTGTAGTTTAGCATGTTCAGATAAGTGAGACAGAGCCCTGCAGAGGGCTGATTCTAGAGTGCCTTTTACTGATGTGATGTCATTTCTCTTGCACCAAATTTTATCCACTACAAAAAAGTCATTGAGCAAGATAACAAAAAAAAATTTAAAAAGACAGAGTGGGAAAAAAAAAAGCCAACACACCATGTTTATGCAACATTCAACACCATCTCTTTCAACTAAGTAAAGAGCAATTGATAGACTGCATTGAAATCTGGAGACACCAAACAGAACATTGAGTGAAGGAGATAGGAAGATGAACTTTGCTGGTTCCCAGAGAGACACAGAAATATCCTTGGGATAGCCAAAATAAATCTTGAAAAAAGAAAAAAAAAAAAAAGCACACACAGAAAAAAAAAACTACACAAGAAAACAAACAAGTAAACAAACAAAAAACCAACTCAGTCAAGTACAATGCCACCTAAAGGAAGAGATCTAAATCTATTACCATAAGATCCAGAAAATTCTTCATTTTCCACCCTCTGCTTATATTCCTGTTGAACTTGCAATAAAATCTACTAGATTTCCAAAGCATATGAAATATCCTCTGATTCAAATGCTACCAAAGCAACAACAGAGAAATCCCAGTGTCTGAAAAGATTCTAGAGCTTTTCCATACTTCAGTAGCAGCAAACAAACCAGCAACTTCCACTCCTAACTACTCTTATCCTATTATGCACTCTTGTGGAACCGATTTCATTACCTATTCACTTCAATTAGGAAAAAAAAACCAAAACACTTCAATCTGATAAAAATGAGCTCATCAACTGTGAGAGAGATGAAGGATCTTCTAAGAAGCAAGAACAAAGGAATATAACATACTTAGTAAGGCTATGGATATATCCTTATGGGAAAGGGAGCTAGGATGACTTCATCTCCAGAATGCAAATCTATTGAATTGTCTGCTAAAAACTGATACTATTATATTTATTCAACACCTTTCTACTGCGACAGTTCATCTTTCCAGAAATCAGCCATTCACTGGTAGTAATTGGTCACTAATATTGAGTGATGTGACTATATGAGCCTTTATTTAAAAACAGATAACATCACCACCACAAAAGCATCACAAGTTTCAGAGCCCACTCCAAAATGGTCATACTGGTTGCTTAACTGAAATAATTTGTCCTTAATGAAAATCAACGAGTTTCCAAACTTAACAAAAAGTTAAATGTACTACCAAAATACTTTTAAAAACTCATAAAATCATTGAATCATAGAATAGTAAGGTTGGAAGGGACCTCAAAGATCATTTAGTTCAAACCCCTGTCATAGGCAGGGACACCTCCCACTAGTACAGGTCACTCAAGGCCTCGTCCAATCTGGCCTTGAACCCCTCCAGGGAGGGAGCAGCCACACCCTCCCTGAGCAACCTGCTCCAGTGTCCCACCACCCTCACTGGAAAGAACTTCCTCCTGACTCCAAACAAACAAAATACTAATACTACTACTACTAATAATAATAAAAATCACAACTGTTCAACAGGATGTGCAATCTGATTTATTTATAAGAGATGAAAAAGTAAAAAAAAAACCAAAACCCAAAACCAACCAAACAACATTCTGTTGATGACACATTTGTATCTTAAAAGTAACTATTCTATCAACTGTTCTTGATAATAACTGTACATTATTTTTTAATGTGCAATTCATTTAGGATGTATTTTAACTGGTGGGCCAACAGACTAAGAGATCACAGAAAAGGAAAACTGACAAGTGATTGCAGGTAACATACCAGATTACTGGAAATACAAATGATGAATATCACAGCAGACATCATCAGTGCATTGTGACCTGCTTAAAAAAAGAAACAATCTTATTTTCTGATTCCAGCACAGTCAGATCTTCCTTATAACACCATCAGGCAAAGCAGCTTGTTCTCTTTCTTTTTTCTATTTTGCTTCCTTTCCTTATTAAATGTAGGGCAAGAGCAACCTTGCTTTCCAATGTCAGGATTTATGAATTCCCATTCATGGAGTCCAAAGATTTGCAAAACAACCATCCTGACCTTGACCAAAACAAAACCAAAACAACAAACAAACCTCTGAATGAGTTTTAATGAGGGTGTGAAGAAGTAGCCTTGGAAGTGTAGTTTCAAGGAAAATATAATAGTGTCGACATTTTGCGTTGCACCTTATGAGGAGGCATCAAACAATTATATCTGGCATTTTGTATTCGCTACTTTCCATCCCCACACAAGCTGCTTACACAAAGGAGCTAATAAAAATTGCCCAAATGAGTCATTATTCCTTTCACCTGCAGTATTTAGTTCTATTTTTACTGTTGAATCCAGAAATTATATATTAAGACAACAGAATGGTAAATGAGTATTACTACGGGTAAACTTAAAATTATCAGACTTCAGAGGTAGATGATGATTTTTGATGTGTGAAATGTTTCTTCTGATTTTGGCTGGATTTTTTTTTTACTGTTCTACTAACAAATAGAATAAATCCTGTTTGTTCAAGTATTTTTAAGTATATTTGGAAGACTGTGGTCTTGCTTTAAGACATTCATCATCGCTCCACTGAAATTTAAATATCTACTCTGTCTTTAAAATAAACACATTTATCAACAAAAAGTAGCTACTGTATTTTAGTACTTTCTCTCCCTTTAAATACACTTAAAAAATCTGTCTGAAGTGCCATGCTCTCTTTTTTTTTTTTTTTTGCAATGTCCTCTTTTTAGACACCATGGGCCATAAATTTCATCAATCTGAATTTCAATTGATATTGTACAGACATGTCAATGACAGAAGAGATGTTTAGTTCCCCAAATAAACTTCTGTAGCTAACTGCTAGACATAAAGTGCTAGATTGTATGGTCCTGTTCTGGCAGGGGGGTTGGACTTGATTTCTTTGTCAACCCCTGACATTCTGCTTATCAGAGGACAATCAAATCAGATGACATATAATGAGATTTGGTGAGTAAGACTTCATAGTCTAGAATGCTCTGCAAGTATTGCTCAGGAAGACAGTAGGATTACTGACTTTACTAAGAACTGTGTAAACCACTGTGTGATGCTATTTTCTGCTCATTCTCTGAATCTGGACATTATTCAGACCACTGACAGAAATGGTTAAATGTCATTTTTAATGCATCTTTCTATTGTACTAATTAACATGCTCCCACAATCAGAGTTTGAAAAATCACCAAAATGGTGCAATTTGAATGCAATCTTGTTCTCCAATTGTTTGGAGTGCTCTCAGCTGCTTCAGCATCTGTCTAGAAGAGAATGAGTGAAAATAAAAGTAATATTTCTACCTCTGTGTAATAAAACTGGAAAACAAAAAATACGTATCAGAAGAATGCTAACCTATGTTCTGCAGGTACAAGTTTAAAAACCACAGGATGAGAGAAAAAAGCTTTTAAGCAGTCAGTGCCAGCCTTATCTGGAATAACCTGTGTTCTTCAGACTTCACATCTTGTCTCCTGAAAGTTCTCTGGCAACATGTGCTTTTTCACATTTGTCGTCTAAATCAGAGATCCAAATGCAAAATATAAGTTTAAGGAACAGTGAGAGCATTTGCAACACTCCTTGGAGAAATCAGGTACATGTAAGGCAATGCCTATACTACATGGAAGGACAAGCTCACATCAATGAATATAACTTTGTTAAACCAATTTAATTAAGAAAGATCAGTATTCCCTACTATAATTGATGCATACTATGGATATTCAGGTTTTCAAAAAACTTAGCTATCTCTAGGTAGAAATGAAACAAGATACATGACAACGTGGAACAGTATTTCATATTATGTATTATTACCTTAATTATTCACAATGCTGTACAAGTACAGACACAGAAGTATTGTCTACTCAAGTCTTTCCCTGATTATGAAATGGAAAGCAAGCAATTTATCTGCATTTTTGTGTACAGTTCTGGAGCCCCCAGCACAGGAAGGACATCGAACTGCTGGAGCGGGTCCAGAGGAGGCCACAAAGATGATCAGAGGGCTGCAGCAGCTCTGCTATGAGGACAGGCTGAGAGAGTTGGGGCTCTTCAGCCTAGAGAAGTGAAGGCTTCGAGGAAACCTTATAGTAGTCTTCTAGTATCTGAAGGGGGCCTACAGGAAGGCTGGGGACGGACTATTTACAAGGTCTTGTAATGACAGGACAAGGGACAATGGGTTTAAACTGGCAGAGGAGAGATTTAAACTGGATGTTAGGCAGAAGCTCTTTATAGTGAGGGTGGTGAGACACTGGCACAGGTTGCCCAGGGAGGTTGTGGCTGCTCCCTCCCTGGAGGTGTTCAAGGCCAGGTTGGATGAGGTTTTGGATGACATGTTCTAGTGGGAGGTGTCCATGCCTATGTCAGGGGGTTGGAACTAGATGATCTTTGAGGTCCCTTCCAAACTTAACATTCTATGATTCTATGATTCAACTCTGACATACAGAAACAGTTCTACTGAACAACTTAAAGCAGTAGTTTCCAGGTTTTTGGACTAACTTCTCATTGCACTCTGCAAACTTCCCTGCAACAGATCAGTACAACTGCAGGAAGGGAGATAAACAGCAAATATTACTATAGTGTGGTTGCACAACCTTGCTTCAGATTGTGGAACAGTAATAGTCTGAAGACAAAATTTGGGGATCATTGGCTCATGTAGCCTACCACAAAAACTTTACTTATAATATAGGTCAGGCTTTAGGGAATTTGCCATAATTTTAGGCAATCTCTTTCCCAATGAGATAATAATCCTGCACATCATATTGCTGAGTTATTAAATCTGGTGTTCAGTTTCAGAAATTAGCTGATGTTGAAGAAAATTTCTTAGGCAAAGGACTGATGATGCGGCAACATCTATACATGCCTCATACTGAAAAAAAATATGCAAAATACATGGTATGATGCCTTAAGCAATCACTTTCCCATTGTAATGAGATAGCCCATATGATAATGATTACTTTTTGCACTTGATAACTGCTGCCAAGGATCACTGAATCCTAGGGAGCAAAACTACGTTTAAGAAAAACTGCTGTGGAATGAAAGCCTTTCTAACTGCAAACAGTTAGACAAAACAAAAACCACCACCAACAAAAAAACCCAACAACAACAGCAACAAAGAAAAAAAATACCAATATCTATCTCAAATAGTTAAGTCAGAAACAAGCCCTAAAATGAAGCAAAACTTTGCAAAATGCTGGAAGGAAATTGCTGCTGCAAATCCAGCTACATGCTTGCCATTCAAACCAAAATGTTTTTACAGGCCTCACTGAGTTCTCCTCTCCGAATCTCCTTTAAAGCCATATATAGAGTATGAATTTCATAAATACTTTGCTGTTTTATGAGACATAAGGTATAAAATTTTGCATTAGTCATCTTTTCTTTTTTTCTTTCTTTCCCCCAACAGCAATTTAGTAAAATATATACATTAGCTGTGCTTACATAAAAGCTTATATTTCAAACCCAGACTAAATGTGTCTAATTCCATCTCTATTATCCTTTAAAGCCCTTTTTTAGAATGAAGCTTTAAATCACAGGCTTTGGAAGGAATCTTGATCTTTTCTTTATTACCCTGTTATGCATGAAATTTAAGCTGGTGAAGAGAGCTTTAAACTAAAGTTGCTGGGCGAGGAAAACCTCAACCCGTCCCACTCCTACCAGTTTGGTGCCAGTGACAGCAATAAATGCCCAGAGCCTGGAAACTGATCACAGGTCAGCAGGAAAACATCCTGAAGAGCAACATAAAGGAACTCCAGGCAGTAAATCAGTTTCATTAGGAGCCTAACTTAAATGTCTCTATGCAAACTCATGTTGCATGAGGAATACCCAAGAGCAGTTGAGATATGTGTGTGTCTGAAGGGGCGCGATCTAATTGGCATCATTGAGACTGATTATCTGTTGGAGTGACAACACAGCAGGGCATAAGGAATCCAGAAGCTTCCAGGAATGTTATGAGGACAGTTTCCCTCTTCAAGTGACAGAGGAGTCAACAAGGAGAGGTGCTATGTAGGACCTTGTTCTAAGCAGTGATGAGGGGCTGGTGGGGAATATGATGCTCAAAGGCAGCCTTGGTTGCAGTGATCATGAACTGGTGGAGTTCAACATCCTTAGGGTAGTGAGAAGGATGCACAGGAAACTCATTACCCTGCATTCCAGGAGAGCAGACTTAGGCATCTTCAGGGACCTGATTGGTAGAGTATCATGGGAAAAATCCCTGAAAGGAATAACTGGATGACCTTTAAGGTCACTTCCAATTCAAACCATACTACAATTCCATGACAAAAGCAATTATTATTATCATGAGGAGAAAAAACACATTTTTCATTACAGCATTAATCCAATATATGTTATATATGCCTGAAAAAAATGCAAAACAATTACAAAAATTCTGAACAAAAAGAAGATATTTTGGCAGCTGGTACATCACTAACCCTAGTCTTCTCTACTAGGTAATACATTAGGCAAGGATGTTTTGAAAAAAATATCTTTCTCAATGTTACTTAAAGATTTGCTGCAGATTTTGAAGATTACTACAGGAAATTGAGACAGATTCCATCTGGTGTATGTCAGTGTCTTTCTACTAAAATAAAATAAATTACAAAACCAAAAATCTTTTGAGGGAAAGCTTTAAATTATCTGTAAATATATGTATGTGCTTCAGTATTAAAACCATCTTTCTTTGTAAAGATATGGTTTATATTTTTTCCACTTCTTTAAATATTTGTCGCATTTGCCTGTCAATCATTTTTGACTAGCAAAAGCAGTATTTTAAAAATTCAACTGACCTAAAAACAAAAACAAACAAAAAAACCCCACTATGTCTTTCCAATAGCACCAAAAGCTTTTTGGTTTTAGGTTTTTTTTTTTGTTTTGGTTTTGTTTGTTTGTTTGGGGTTTTTTGTTTGTTTTAACATGATTATGTTTAAAAATATTTATAAGAATCTTTGGAGAGAATTCAAGTATTACTTTTGGCCATTTTTTTCCTATGTGTTATTTAATTTATCTGGTAAAGCTAGCATACATCTTCTGAATCATAGCCTCATAGAATCATAGAATGGTAAGGTTGGAAGGGACCTCAAGGATCATCTAGTTCCAACTCCCTGCCATAGGCAGGGACACCTCCCACTAGTACAGGTCACTCAAGGCCTCATCCAGCCTGGCCTTCAACACCTCCAGGGAGGGAGCAGCCACAACCTCCCTGGACAACCTGTTCCAGTGTCTCACCACTTCAATGGAAGGCTTCCAGTGAATTTATTTTTGAGCTTCTACTCTCTAATTTGTCTTGAAGAAATCTCCCTTTCTTATTTATCACGTAAGTGCAGTCCCTAGAATAATTATGCTCATTTTTAATTTGTATGTTTTTTTCTCTCTCTCATTCATTCATCTTGAACATTTCTAAATGATGGAATCATATCTTTTTAAATATGTATCATTTCATTACATTTTAAATATTACTTTGGGCTTTAACTATTATTATGCATAGCCTAAGCAAGCAAAACTGTGAAAGGAAACATTTTGACTTTGAGTTTACAATGCATTAATTAATCACGACTTTGAGAAGTAAAACAATCTACGCATCTACACCGTAACATATAAAGGATTGTACAGCAAGTAACTGAGGCAATGCTTAAATAAAGATGTTCTGAACTGCATCAGCTAGAAAAATAAATAAATAGACATTAGTTTATACGTAAGTGTCTGAACTTTAAGAGCCTTGAAATTTAAGGCTATTGCTGAACATGAGCTTATTTCAGTAGAAAACATGCCTTCAGGCCAGTAAGTGCTCTGAGGTGTCCCACTTTTATCTGTCCCTGTCTTACTCAAACTAAAAATAAAGGGGGAAAAAAGGAAAAATAGCCTTCAGTCCAAGAGTGTTATGAATCTCAGACTCCTCTCCCAGTTGAATCAGGTAACAGAAAGGTACTACACTTTCATAACTCAATTACGATCTAATCTGTGCTATATTTTATACAGTATAGATCGTTTATCCTGTGGGCTTTTGTTACTCATGCAAGAGAAACTGCTATGGTGAAAGAGAATTTTCTTCTTCAAACTGAAGATTAGACTACTGTACACACATACAATTGTTTACAAACCAAACAGATGATGTTTGAGGATACGAATGTTATATATATATCCACAACATAATACTTTATTTTAAACAAAGATTCAGATGTGTTCTGCTTGCTCTTTAATACAAAATTCAATACATGCTCTATATGTTATGGAAGCAATTAAAGGGATTTATGAGGAAGAGAACAATCCTACCCTTGCCACTTGCCTTTAAATAGCCTCTTTTGAAAGAAATAAATTATTTAGGACACAACATTAAACTGTGAACCAAAGCATAATTAATCTGAACCCTGATTTTGCTTAGCTGTAGGAAGGAATGGGAATTGTTTAAACACATATTCTGAACTGTGTCAGAGCTTACATGGCCTACAGAGAAATTCAGAGAGTGCATCTTTGAGATATCAAAGTATCATATAACAGCATTATAAGAGCTCTACTGACATCCATGATTAGCTGGAGCATATGCTGACCTCTTTCAGTTAACATCACTCCATTCTGCTAGTACACAAGATGAGACAAATTAAACAGCCCAGAGGATCTCTTATAACACTGGAGGAATATACATACTCCCTTTTCCCCTCATTTATAATCCTGCAACAAAGTAAATAGGTAATTCCTGATTAAAAATATTTTGTCTTTATGTGTATTCACCATGCAGAGTCCATATGCCCATATTGCTTCAAAAGCACACATTGCAAGAGAGTATCAATCCCCAGTCTCTCCACAGCATTGGTAACGAGTAAGAACTTCACCTGGGTCTTAGGTTTAAAATGTCCAAGAGGAAGGAAGAAAAGCTGTGAATTTACAATCAGACAAACCACCTAGAAAAGGACTCCTAGACACAAGTAATCAGTGGTAGTTCTAACCAGTAGTCCCCACAAAACAAATATTTGAAGTCTTGGGATCCAAAGTTGAGTAAGGACCGATAAAGGTCTCCTACAAAAGTAGCATCACATCAGCAGGTCTGTAAGGTTTGGTGCATTGCAGAATGAAGCTCTAGGTGGCAGCTAGATGTGCAGCCTCCATATGCTAGGGATGGAGGCATTCTGAAGAAAATAAGACAGCTATGTTAATCTAAGGTGGCTCCAGTTCAGCAGACAAACTGCTTCCTACTCACTTAGCTATCCAGTAAGTCAATCTGTTCAAACAGCTGATTTCTAGCTCACTTTGTTATCATATGGACAAACAAGGATTCTTCCTGAAAGGCCTTATCCTGGCAATGTAAAAAGAGACAGCTTGCATGGGAAAAGTGTAAGAGGAACTAGCACATACACTAGGGCAAAGATAGGAGCCTGGGCTTAAATAAAACTCAGTGCCTCAGTTAGAAAATAAAGGGTGTTTTCTGAGGATAACATATCACAGAAAAACGTGGGAGAGAAGAGTGTAAATATGTATATACACCATATTCATATATAAGGAATCAGCCACAAGGATCCAGATTTCTTCACCTCTCTTGGTTAGAAAGTAGCATCTTCGTAAGGAAAAATGACAGAGGCTAAAGTAGTCTGAAGGCTCAGAGGGCTGCCCACCAGTAATCTGTGATTTTGATTACAGTATGGAGTATGTTACTGCAGGAAATACTGTTAGTTTCTCTGACTACTAATTCACAAGTATGTCTTGAAGGACTTCTGAAACCAGTAAGAAACACTGTGTTCAGGATGCACCTTCCCCTTATCTTCTATTTATGTTCTTGTTTTCAGTGGCTCACACTTTACAGCTATTTAACTGTCATTACAAGAGTAAACTCTGGATTACATTATTTGTTGACTGAAGTATTTCAGTGCATTGCAGTGAGCCACACAACTAGAAATAATTTAATGTTGTTTTCTTTCCTCTAGTATAAGTTCCAAAACAAGCATTTGATGTACATTATTTTTAGCTGAGGTCTTTTCCACACATGGACAGAAAGCTTGACACATCTCATTAGTGTGAGCTCCACGACAGTGATGTATATACTGAACTTCAAGGTCAACTACAAACTCTGAAATCACTGAAGTGAAATACCCATCCAAGGAAAGAGGAATTCATCACTACCAAAAGAAGTAATTGGAATTGAGGATTGATCCAAATATCCACTATGTGCTGCCCACAGGGACATCTCACAGAGCTCTTCACTACCCCATCACAGAAGGATGATTAGGCAAATAAACCATATATATATATATATATATATATATACACACACATAGATGGTTTATTTATATATATGTATATATAAATATATATAGATGTATTTTTATATATGTGTATATATATGTAATGTATATGTATGTCGTGGTAGGCCTAAACAAGCCTCTTAGGCTTGTAC
>WBNM01008808.1:0-25058 GCA_013399055.1 Ramphastos sulfuratus | reverse complement strand
TATATAGTTTCTATAACGTTGCAAAGAGCCTGTTATCATTGTTATTATTATTATTAAATGGTGGTCGGGGTGTGAGTTCCAATTATTTAATATTAATAAATTATATATTAATATTTTTATAATATCATCTCGCAGTACCTAATTACCCCTTCCCCGACAATGTAATGTATATGTATATATATGTATATGTACAGATATATAAAATATATGTATATATACATATATAAGCCATATGTATGTGGTTTATATACATATACAGACATATACTATATAAATACTATAATACAATATAGTGTATATATATACTAAAAGACTATATATTATAGTTTTCTGCTGTAAAATATAAGCCCTATTAAAAAACAAAGAGAAAAAAAAAAACCAAAAAAACCCCCCAAACCCAAGCAAACAAAAAAAAAAAAAAACAAACCAAAAACAAAAAAAAACACAAGTTCAGTTGTTGCAACACTGAAACAGTGTATGCAACTGAACAAAAGGAGGCTCAGGCAAAAGAAAGTTAAGGAAACACCACATTCATTCAAAATTTAGAGTCAAAGCTAGAAGGACATACAGAGTATTTACCTTGAACTCCAGGAAACTGGAGAAAGTCTGAGAATTTGGGTCATTCAGCCTGGAGAAGAGAAGGCTCCAGGGAGACCTTATTGCAGACCTTATTTAAAGGAGGCATATATGAAAGAAAGGGACACATTTTTTATCAGGGCCTACTGCAATAGGACAATGGAAAATGTTTTTAATATAAAAAAGAAGATTTATATTAGATATAAGGAAGATATTTTTCACAATGCAGATGGTGAATCATTTGACCAGGTGGTAGATGTCTTATCCCTGGAAACATTAAAGGTTGGATGGGGCTCTGAGTGCCACCCTGATCTAATTGAAGATGTCCTTGCTTATTGCAGTGGGGACTGGACTAGAAAACTTTTAAAGGTTCCTTCCAAATCTAACTATTCAGTCGCATCTTTGCCAGCATCCATTATTCAGGAAAAAGCATCGCTCAATTTTTTACCAGTGGGATAGATTGTTAACAGGATTTTGTTGTTGTTTTTTCCTTTGTTTGTTTGTCTGTTATAAAAACATTTCAGTCTAGTGTTTGGATCTTGTATGAATATGGTAGTCTCCACAGAGGTAATTAATCTCTGCAGAAACAAGTGCTTTCAGTCAAAGTAACAATTACTTTTAAAGTTGTAGAAGGCCAGCATCACACTCCTGAACTTCACAGAATCACAGAAACTTGAAATACTGAGTTTCAGAATAGGTCTTCAGCCTCTTCAAGAGGAATAACTCAATGCAAAAAATTCCCAACTTAGATCAGTTCTGTTATTCCCTAGCTCAGTGAGTATCTGCATCTTGTCAGAACACACTCTCACAGACAAGGCCATCTAAACAAGAAAAAAGAGTCAGATGTAGAAAAGTTGAAATATTAGTAAAATACCTAATGGATGAAATATGAAGCCTGAACCCCAGAGCTTAAGATTTCCATAACAGATAAAGTACAATGGGGGTGCAAATGAAAACAAAACAAAACCAACAACCAGAAACCAACAAACCAACCAACAAAAAGTAGCCCACAAAACCAGATTAGGTCATGTCTATCTTTCATTCAAAATCTGCATATATATTAAAATGTGTAGGACTAAAGGACATACATGACTAGGTCACTGATACATCTCAAATACTTTGAACCAGGAAATGGAGACAAGCCTTATTCTAGATATTTAAATTTTAAAAACTGGGAAAAAAAAGCTGGAAAGTGATATCACAGTCTTGCCAAAGGTGGGGTACAAAACTGACAAATGCAGTTTACTGTGTTCAGGATGACAATTCCTAGCACAAATGCTGAGGTACCAACTACTTGAATGTTTCCACTTGAGCTGGAATGAGCCTAATGGCACGATCCTAGTAACACTCTGATAAAACTGTATCAGGAATCTGTGGAGAGCAGGATGCCTATCCATTTGACCAGTGATTTTGGGAGCATTTTCCCCTAACAGCATGTATATTGAGAGGCTGCTTACTTGAAGGTTTTTTGTAAGATCTAGGAACACAAGCAGAATTTTGCTAATTACTAAATTCCATCACATTTGTTTGCATATTTTTCTAAGTAGATATTCTTGGTATCTGTACTGTCCAAAATCCAAATGCAGCCTAAATGGTGTGACTCATTCAAATATGATTTCCTCTAAAGTAAAAGAAGCAATTATTCCAATTACAACATTTTGAGGAGCAGTAAGAAATGTTATATTAAGTCTCTATTACTCATATTTTACATTCTGCTTAGTCTTAATAAGGTAATAAAAAAAAACTTAGGATGTGGTATGTACCGGTTATTTCCACTAATGGGTAGAAAACACTGGTGTATAGGATGTAAAATGCAAGCTCTTCAGGTACTTTTAAGGCAAAAACACTCACTAGAAAGGACTTTTAAGCTGTTTTCCACTGACCTCTGGAAACTACTCATATCACCTATCACCAACGACCAATTATTGTCAAACTGCATTACCTTCAGGCAACTACTTATTACTAAAAAATACATTCTTGTAACATTTTTTCTGTCCACATCAGCCTAAACCCTCCTGTTATTAAATGTATAACCTAGAACACTCTCGTGATTACATTTCTGTTCAATTCTTGTCACCACGGATGGATATCACCACAGATATCACCACAGATGACNCCTTCCAACCTTACCATTCTATGATTCTATGATATCTTCTCACTGATAATCCTAAAAATGCTACTGAAGTTGGCTTTTCTACATCGAGGTGAAACTATGTATTTGTTTAAAATTTTCTGACACCACAATTTATTATTCAATTACAATTAACTGACAATAGAGGATACTTTCTGGCTCAGAATTAGTCACATAAAAGACTGGCACATTATATATACTAATGGTAGCTGAATAGCCTTTGGGCCATTTATACTACTATTCCCCATGAGATCACAATCTATTAAAATGTAATCTTTATAAGATAAAAGTAATGTAACCTATAAAAAAATTTAAGAAACAAGATTTGAAAAGGAACACATTCATTTGCTATATCTCCCCTCCTTTCACTTATCACAGGTTACAGATTAGGGTACAATGGTCATTGCAATGGAATAAACTGAGAATATCTAAGCCAAAGATCAAAAGTATGAAGATCTACAGTAATGAAAAAAAACACTGATGATAATAATAGGTTTTAAAAAACAATATGATACTATAAGTATAGTACTATGCCATTAAGCCTCATTATTAAGATCTCTAATAAAAGCGATAATTTAATGACACAGGCAGTGGAGGCATCTCCCCTGAGAAGATTTAAATGTAGGAAATATATGGTAGGAAATCCACTGAAATATCTAGTAACTTTCATTTTAAATTTTTACAGGGCATGATCTACTTTCAATTACCCTGGTGTAAATGTCAGGAGAAAAAAAAAACACAAAAAAACCAAAACACAATAGCAAGATCCTATCTTTCTTTAGTTCTTCAGTACACTTCATAATAATAAGGGCATGTAAAGTGATAAAAGACTGGATTTTCCTAAGTTGGGACATCCTTTGCTCTGATAGCCACTCTTCAGAAAGCAGATTCTTTAAAGACCAGCAAGTATATTTACCACATTGTTACCAAAGCAGTATGAAGTTCTACAATTAAAATAGGAAGACATTTCTAAAATGTGGACTCGGTGATAGAAAAACGTTCAAATTTAACATTATTGCATTGTCTTCAATCTGAGGAGCATGGATGAAATTCATTATATGGTTTATTTAAAAACAGAATCATAGAATGGTAAGGTTGGAAGGGACCTCAAGGATCATCTAGTTCCAACCCCCTGCCATAGGCAGGGACACCTCCCACTAGTACAGGTCACTCAAGGCCTTGTCCAACCTGGCCTTCAACACCTCCAGGGAGGGGGCAGCCACACCCTCCCTGGGCAACCTGTTCCAGTGCCTCACCACCCTCACTGGAAAGAACTTCCTCCTAACATCCAGTCTAAACAAATCTAAATAAATAGCTATGAAAGGAATTTCCAGCAGTGAGTAGAAGGCTGTAAACATCTTCTAATCCAACACAAAAATCACAATATAAAGGAACACACACACAGAGTTTTCAAGGAATCTGCTTTGCGCAGTTGGAGAAAACAAAACAAAACAATTCTACAATACTTAAAATTCTAAAACACTAGAATAAAACAAGAATAACAAGAAAATAGATTGTGAAAACACATGCATTTACAGTTCTATTCCATTCCCCCCATTTCCATGCACACCTCTTCACTCATAGTAATGTGTAACATGTCATTGCTGACAGCATTTCGTATTTCATCCAGCATGATGCCATCAGCGGTAAGAGAAGAACTGTATCATCACTATCATCTTTCAAAGGCTAAGAAAAAGAGGTATTTAAAGAATTTTGGGCAGCCTGAACACCTCTTCAGAAGACATCTAGAGGCACTACTGATAGCAAGTCTGATTTTGTTGCTGTGAGATTCTGTCTTTAAAATGGTGAACCAGAAACTCTTTACAGTCTGAGTGGTGGTGCATAATCACAGAAAATGTAGTGACTCCATCTTACCATCCAGATGAGTGGTAGGATGAATAGGCAAAGCAGAAAAAAATGTAAAACTGACAGATAGGGTAACTTGTGAACATTTGCTTCAGCCCTCCATGTGCTGTTAAGTACCCACATTTCAGCACTCCTCTCAAGAGGCTGTGTGTGTCTGTGCATGTAATTATGGCATAAAAGTGATAATATGAAGATCAGATAGAATTAATAACCTTTACTAATTTTACAGTACAAAAGCAATGTAAATATCATTCAGCTTCAAAATTTATGTCCAACCGTGTGCTGCAAGACCATCCATTAATTCAAGGAGTGACTTTATTAATTTTTGTAATTGCTTGGAAAACACAGCCATGTGACTGCTAAGGATGGCAGATGAATTCACATCACTTTGCATCACTTTCTCCTCAACATGGCACAATACTGTTACATTTCTGAAACACAGAACACTATATTTGAAATAATGCACTGAACATGAATGGTTCAGAACTTAAGCCCTGCTATTAAAACCCTTTCAGTGAAATTGAGACTCAAAATAGTTTTACAATGCCTACTGAAGAATCACTGAAGATCAAATTTCAGAGTATTCTGGTCAGGGTACTCCCACTGGATGTCCAGATATTGTAGACACGAGGCACCTACTAAACCACACACACACTTGCCAACAAACTAATTCAATCTGGAATGTCCCAAGTGATCAGTAACACAGTATCATCACCTATTATTTAAAATTCTCATGCTTTTAATAGATACTTCTTGAATGACTCTTTGAAGCAGTTAAATAACTTAACACTGCAGCATTTAGGGGGAAATATTAAAATATAAATATGCAGTAATAGCCAACTGAAACACACATAAAATCACAAAAAGGGAGTTGAGAAGGTATTGCAGATTCTCTGCACTAGTTGTCTCCACTATTCATACCATGTCCTTGCACACTGGAGTGAGACCTGTGTGTGTAGTAACAAAGCCCATTACTAAGTTTAAAGGTATGTCCCTCCCATTTGACCTAGTATTAAAGGTGTTTTGCTGACACTCAGTGATTCTACTCCAATAAGACAGTAGTTAATAATTTTGCACTGGAGTAAATGATTGAGTTTAGTTCTACTGACAAAGCTATTGCCTCTTTCCAGTTGCTTCTCCAAGACTTAATTAAGTTAAAAAAAAAAAAAATTGAAGAGTTTGTCATGGAAACCAGACATGGCTGAGTAGATAGCAAGATAGCATCTTCTGAATAAGCTATAGCATGAATGGAAATATGCCATGAAATCATAATACTCTACCTACTTGAAGCTGTATCAGGCTGCAATGAAGTTCCTGATGTGATGATTCAACAAACATGAATTAGATGAATGATTCCTTCTGATTTTACACTATAAAAGTAGAAAATAATTTGATCTACTATTGCAACCACCTGCTCTAAAATTTCATCTAGTTAACAATGTACTGAGACCAATAATTTGTTCTTGGCAAGAGTCAAATAATTTCCTGAGAGTTATTTAGTTCTAATTTGACAACCTCATGTGATGGAAAAATCACTTGTTTCTCTTGGCAATTTGTCCCAGCCGTTAATCACCTCCCTACTGAAAGTATTTGCCACATATTTAATTTGAATTTCTGGCTTCAGCTGCTACTAACTTGCTTTGCTAAATTAAAAATCCTTTTATTACTAAGTGTTTTAGACACAGTTAGCAAACCACCTTTCAATCATGTCTGTGTGTGATAAGCTAAACGTATTCTGATGCATATAAAACTGTATGTCATTTTCTCCTACCAAAAGCTGAATTTTAGTATTCTTTCCTTCACACTTTTTATTTCCAATATTCAAAAGAACAGCCACAGTCATGTATTAGTTCTGCTACTGCTTTACACTGAACCAAAATAACCCCATAATCATTATTTATTAATTTGCTTTACTCCTTCAAACAGCTCATTTACTCTGTCACTGTTGATGTTCATGCTGAACTAATTAGAAGTTCAGAAGTAGCCTCATTTAAGTCACTGACACCTTTTCCTCCTTTGTTTCAAATTTCCTCACCAAAAATGCTTAGCGTCTTATTCAGCAATTGTATGATCAGCTAATAAGTATGTTTCACGAAATGAAACATATAGCAAATGCTAAAATATCACAGTATCACAGTACCACCAAGGTTGGAAGAGACCTCAAAGATTATCAAGTCCAACCCATTACCACAGACCTCAAGACTAGACCATGGCACCAAGAGCCACGTCCAAACATGCCTTGAACACCTCCAGGGACGGTGACTCCACCACCTCCCTGGGCAGCCCATTCCAGTGGGGAATGACTCTCTCAGTGAAGAACTTTCTCCTCACCTCCAGCCTAAACTTGCCCTGGCACAGCTTGAGACTGTGTCCTCTTGTTCTGGTGCTGATTGCCTGAGAGAAGAAAGCAACCCCCTGCTGGCCACAACCACCCTTCAGGTAGTTGTAGACAGCAATAAGGTCTCCCCTGAGCCTCCTCTTCACCAGGCTAAACAATCCCAGCTCCCTCAGCTGTGTTATGTGACAACAAAATTTATCATCTCATCAAGAGAACCAAATTCATTGGTGAAATATTAACTCACAAGGAAAGTCTGTTACTCTTTCTAAACCATACCCTTTTCCCTAACTCTTAACTGAGTCTCTTATTACATGTACTGTTATTTTGCTCATAACTGATACCATCTGAATCAATCATGAAGCTATCTCTCATTTGAATATCTCTTAATATTCAGAAACATTAAGAGCCCTTCTGTGTTCTGGCATGCCACCAGTGTTCTGAGATCTATTAAACAGGAAAATCAGAAGGCTAGAGATACCCCTACCCAAATTATTGAAGAATCACAGCTGCAAACTATCCATCATAAAATTTAAGACATGTATTCCTCAGATTGTATCATGTGTGAGACAAGGGGAAGATAAAAACAATTCCATAGTTATGCCAGGTATTTCTATACTGTAAATATAAAGGCCCAGGGAACAAACTGTGGCTTCAAAGTCAAATGGAACAGAGTATTTATATTTTTTTCTACCTCTTTCCATAGCAAACTCATTGGGTCATCTTACCTAATATTTGGGTCCAAGCTGTCTCTGGACCCACACACACAGTGCACCCATGACCCTAAGACATAATTTATATTCCATTGGAGAGGCAAAGGGGCAGTCAGATCAAACCATCCAACTGAATGAGCGTAACACACATATTATCTAGGCATGATCTGAAAATCTCTTTGTCAGAGAGTGAAGTTTGCCTGGTTAGAGCTAACTGATGATAGGGCTTGAAATAATTGAAACTGGCACAATTTTGCATTCTGGAGACATCTCTGAATTAAATTAGGTTGTTTCTTCCTGCCCTCCCTCAACCCCAGTCATAGATATGCAATATAAATAACTCCTTCAAGTGCAGGTAAAAAGATGTAAGAGCTGGACAAGGGTTAACACACAGCTCTGAGATTCCTTATAGAGAAGACATTATACATATTCTCCTAAAGAACAGATATAAGGACTCACCAAGGTGACTCATGGAAAAAAGAACAAAAAAACAACAAAACCCAAAAAATCCCCAAAAAAACCCAAAAACACCAAGTACAAAAATTAATGTTCTTTCTCTTCTTTTAGGTAAACACTAGATCAAACAATTAATAGAATCATAGAATCAGTCAGTGTTGGAAGGGACTACAAGGATCATCTAGTTCCAACCCCCCTGCCATGGGCAGGGACATCCTACCCTAGATCAGGCTGCTTAAAGCCTCATCCAGCCTGGCCTTAAACACCTCCAGGTGTGGGGCCTCAACCACCTCCCTGGGCAACCCATTCCAGGCTCTAACCACTCTCATGGTGAAGAACTTCCTCCTCACAGTCAGTCTGAATCTCCCCACCTCCACCTTTGCTCCATTCCCCCTAATCCTGTCCCTACCTAATAGCCTAAAAAGTCCCTCCCCAGCTTTTTTGTAGGCCCCCTTCAGATACCTGAAGGCCACAAGAAGGTCACCTCAGAGACTCCTCTTCTCCAGACTGAACAGCCCCAACTCTTTCAGTCTGTCCTCATAGCAGAGGTGCTCCAGCCCTCTGATCATCCTTGTGGCCCTTCTCTGGACACACTCCATCATGTCCACATCCCTCTTGTAACAGGGGCTCCAGAACTGGATGCAGTACTCCAGATGGGGTCTCACCAGAGTGGAGTAGAGGGGGAGAATCACTTCCCTCACCCTGCTGGCCACACTTCTCCTGATACAGTCCAGGCTCTGGTTGGCTTTCTGGGCCGCAAGTGCACACTGCTGGCTCATGTTGAGCTTCTTGTCCATCAGCACCCCCAAGTCTCGCTCCTCAGGGCTGCTCTCCATATAAAGAGCATGAAACTTCAAAACTTGAAAAATACTGCACATATATACAAAAGATTCACCTGGGACCATACTATTTAAATGTAGACACACACATACACACACATATATAAATATATTCAGTGTACACACAATATTCTGCTTTCACTTGATAAAAGACATAATCTATGAACCTCTCTGCATAAATATACCAACTTAATGTTTTTTGTTTGAATTAAAATATGATGTTGATTAGAACAGGTACAGACAATGGATTAAAAACTCTACATTATTTTTGTGTTTTGTTTTTTACTTAAAATACTTTTTAAAATGTTTCTGTTGAAAAATTATTTTATTTTCTCTTAAACTGAAATGGAGGAGGAACTGTTCAGACACACATTAACTCGACAAACACTTCTGTTCATCATCTGAAGAAGGATTATGGAGGCTACATGGCAATTTTTATCATTATATCACAAAATTGCTTCATGATTATAGTATTTCCTGGATATTAAATTATATCATAAACCAACACTGTCTTCCTGTAAATATATAATACTATGTATAGTAACCACATAAAGAATGAAAATAAAATGTTATCTTAACATTCATGTTTATATGCCAGACATCACTTATCTGGCTGCTTGACCTAGATTTGTTATATTGTATATACAGCAGCTGTGTTCATTTTGATATGGAAAATGATGGAAAAGAAACTACACAATATGAAATCTGGGTTCAGAAATAATTGTTGACTGTTCACTGAACTCTTCCATAAATACTCCTTATGAAAGGAAACAAAAATAGTTTTATCTTACTACCCAGAACAAAAAAAAAAAAAAGGTATATATTAAATTACTTTTCCATAGAAAGAAAACCAAAAAGTTTATTTTCATAGTTCTTCTGAAAGTATAGATTACTAAGAATTCTATTTTATTGATTGTGTTTTTTTGATTTACCTATAATACACGATTTAGTAGTTGGCTATTTAGGCATGAACATGTGATGAAAAGTGTGTCTGTTTATCAAAAATATAAAATTTGTACCATAATCATCAGATAAGTTCAGTGCTGTGCATGCAAAAGTAAATGTGATGGCCTAAGTATTTAAAATGTACACAGAAACACAGTTTGAAAAGACTGTATAGTCATATAATGTCTTAACACTGTCCAACGCTTATGTTTGCCTGTACTGTTTAGTTTGGAAAGAGTCATACTCTGCTTTCTAAGTTACTCATTCCAGAGAGATTCATGGCCTATGAACCAACCTGGCAGAAAAATGAATTTCTCAATGAATTTTGCCACATTTAACAAAAAACCCAGAAATTCAACAAGGCCAAGTGCTGGGTCCTGCACTTCGGTGACAACAACTCCATGCAATGCTACATGCTCAGGGGGGAGTGACTGGAAAGCTGCCCAGAGGAAAAGGATCTGGGGGTTTTGGTTGACAGTCAGTGGAATATCAGCCAGCATTGTGTCCAGATGGCCAAGAAGGCCAACAGCATCCTGGCTTACGTCAGCAATACTGTGGTCAGCAGGACTGAAGAAGTGATTGTCCTGTTGATGTGGCCATACCTTGAATACTATGGAGCCATTCACTACAAGACACTGAGGTGCTGCGGGGTATCCAAAGAAGGATAATGAAGCTGTTGAAAGGTCTAGAGAACAAGTCATATGAGGAGTGGTTGTGGGAACAGGATTGACTTAGCCTGGAGAAGAAGTGGCTCAGGGGAGACCTCATCTCTATAACAAAAGAGGTTGCAGTGAGGTAGGGGTAATAAGTAGGATGACAGAAAACAACCTCTAGTTGCACCAAGGGAGGTTTACTTTGGGTATTAGGAAAACAAAAATCACTGAAAGGTTTGTCACCTACTGGAGTAAGATGTTCAAAGAAATGGTTGAGCCACCATTGCTGAAAGTATCTAAGAGACATGTAGATACGGTACTTAACAACAAGGTTCAGTGTTAGGCTTATGGTTGGACTTCACGATCTCAAAGTTCTCTTCCAAACCAAGTCAGTAAGAGTTAAATTGTGAACTGACAATTTGAGAAATTTTCCTTTTCTACTCACTCTTATTTTCTTTTCTTAAAATGTTACCAGACCAAGACCATAACTACCCTATTTGTCACTGGAAAAGAAGAAAACAAAATCCAAGAATAAGAATGCAAAAAAAATGGAGAGCAATCCTGTTATCTCCCTAAAAACATGCAAGGGAACACCTACAAGAGACAGATACAGATACACAAACATCCTCACTCCACACAGCTGTAGAACAGACATTTTCTTAACAACGTTTTCTTCTGTACGAGCAACAAATGCTCAGTATTTTAAAAATTAGGTCACTCAGAATCAACTGTTTCAAGAGATTATCATAATATTGGTACAGTAAAAATATATCAGAAAAAAATGAATCTAAGTGGACAAACCATATAAACACTGGCCAGTTGATAAGACACCAGACTGCAAGAGCATTAATGGCATCAGAGGAGCTGTATTTGGAAATTCGCGTTGTTTTCTGGGATGGGTGTTTTGTTTATGATCTGGGGTTTAGTACTCATTCATATAGATAAAATAAAAGCCTATCTGAATAAAAGACCAATCTTTCAAGCACTGAATCAGAAGAGTTACTCATGGGATGAGTAGGAGATAGCAGATAAAAGCTCACTTTTTTTCCTCCACAGTACAGATGATAAGAGTCTTTTCTCTCTCCTTTTTTATTAAAACAAAGTGAGTAGAAGTTGGACTGTTTCTTTAAAACAATAATATTTAAGTTCTCTCTTCAAGGCAATGTTATACAGTGTTTTGAAGGTTACCACTCTTGCAAGAGCACAAGGAAGTAACATATTTTAATGAGCTAAATATTAGAGAGCTCTGGAAAAGAAAAGGCTAAGTTAACACCTAGTATCTTCTTTCTCAAATGCTGCAACTCCTTCTGATTCCTGTGACTTAGCTTTCACTGATGGATTAGGATACAAAATGGCTTGAATAATCCTACTACAGGGGTACATGGATTAAGACAGCTACTTTGAATTCTTTCAGACCTGACTATTGATGACATAACAGCAATAAAGTGCACTCATAACAGAACATATTTCTGAAAGAGACCTGAACATGAAGGTTCTCTCTGAATGTTGCTGCATACTTCAAATTAAGAAAGTATGTGTGCAATGATTATTAGCTAAGGGGAAAAAAAAACAAACAAAAAAATAAAATTTTGGGTTCTCATGCCACTAACTTACTAAGTGAACTGAGACAAATCATCTGGCTTTTTGTGACAACAAACCAAATCAGAAAACATGAAGGGTTAAAGGGTTAACAAAAAATGTGGAAAATACCCAACAGATGGTACATCTGAGCTGAAGCTTCTGAGCTCAAGCTGGAGGAAAACCAACACCTTTTGGTTTGTTTTCATACTATCTGTACTAAATAGAACAATTTAGATCAAGCTGCACAAAATACTAGGGCAAATCATTTTTAGGAGATTATTTATCAATTCTCCAAAAAGCTAATTTAAAGGAAGCAACATGTCTTTTCTAAAGCCACGGAATACAAAGAATAAAAAAATAAATTGCAAATGATGGTTGCATCTGAAGGAGTAAATTTTGCCCATCGAGTCTTAAAATCCAGTAAAGTCTAACAAAACCCACTCAAAATTCACAGTGCAGAATTGGATTATCTGTTCTGACATAAAAGGTGAAGCTCACTTGTTCTGTATTTAATACAGGAACATCACAGGTGTGTGAAGCAAAGGTCCCGACAGATCAATGTAAGGCGAACTAAAGGAGCAAGAACACCAAATGCTTTGGGTGACTATGGCCATTCCTGTGCTGTAGTATATTATGTTGATAACACTTCATAATGGAAGTGCATAAGGGAGATTACAGTGGAAATGGGTGATAATAAACACAAAACTATTACGGTGTTTCTCATTTGTTGCAACAGACTTTTTATGTGCAATTACGTAATTACGATTCCTAAAGAAAATTGCTATCGTCATTCCTTTGCTGTTGAGAGGTTTAATTCTTACATAATCCTAAAAGCCAATAATCATAAATTTGATACCTCTGGTCCATTATATTCTACAGATACAATCTGACAAAAAGTTCATACAAATTCATCTTTCAAACATACATTATTCCGAAGATAACTCCGAAACAACTACTCGGTGATGCACTATAAACGTGAGGTGTTATTGCTGATATATATTTTAAGTACTTCACCACTACAAAGTAGATTCATACATTCATTACGAAGAAATAAAAGCAATTTGATGGCTAGACATCATCAAATACTTCTGAAACATTAGTGTGAAATCACCTTTGAAATACATACACAGATAATGAAAACTAAGACTGTATGGGGTACTTTCCCTGATTCCACATAAATTTCTCTTAAAAGATGCTGACCAGATAAAGCCTCTGTTCAGATGGATAGCAGTTATTTCCTAAAAGGATGCACTGTTACTTTTAACAAATTGAAAACTGCTGTTGTAGTCCAAATTTTAATGGAATAAAAAAGCAATTATTTTTGTTTGCTCTCAAAATTTTGATTATTAATGAAACAGGCACAAAAGACCTCAGCTACAATGAACTCTTTGCTCTATTTCCTTCATAAATTTTCAGTCTTGGAATTAATAGCCCTAACAAACTGGAGAAGCAGAAACTAGGAAGTCCTCATGTGATCATATCATTATGCCTGCTAATATGTTAGCATTTACTAAAGGATATTGAAAGACAATATGGACACTTATTGATCTCTTTGAGGCAGAAAATACTGCAGTGAAGAGGTTCATTACTAAATATTTTACCAGCGTCCAGCTGCCTTACAGCAAATTATGCTCAGTTAATGTGCATCTTAACGAAGATCGTGACATACAGTTATAATCACAAACTGTCCACTCCAATGTCAGTCTTCAGTTCATGATTTGTACTTTGTTGGCATAATATAACAAACATTTTCTAATTACTTTGCAGTTCATTAAAAGAGAATTCAATGAAAGCAACTTGCAACGTTATTTTAGCAAAGAAATATCCCTATTCTGGAAAAGAAGATTCAAGAAGTAATTATAAATATATATGTGTGTATATATCTATATGTATATCTATAGATATATCTATAGATATAGATAGATAGATATACAGACTAAATCAATGTCATGTCTAGTAAGTATTGAGGATCTCTTCCAGTTGGTTATTAAAGTGCTTACACAGATATTCCCCACAGCAAATCAACACACTCCTGCAATGCTGCATTTTGGAAGAGAAGCTACATGAAAAAAGAATGTTCCCAAAAGAATTCTACAGCAGATTTCTCTTTGATTCAAAGGCTATGGAGGTTGATATGCAACAAAAACACAGATTTGCAAAGCTGAACCTATTTGGGAAATGGCAATAGTGGGAAATGACAGAAATGTAGATACTTAGTGAAACATGCTCCATTGTTTTTTATGCAGATTTCCAATTGGAATATATCCTCAGTGACCACTCACTAAATTGTTAGTACATCTGTGTTGCAAGCTGTGGGGAGAGTATTTACTACTATCAACACATTTGTATCTCAGCCACCAGGAATGAAGGGGTTGGAAGCTCATGCTGAAGGAGAGGAAACCTTTCTCAGGAAGTAGCACTGACTACCAAAGCGTGAATGCAGATTGTGCACCTTGGCTTTCATGCCCCTCTTTAGATGAAGGTCATTCTGTTAGCTTCACACTGGCAGAGAAGAAAATAATACATTTTTCAGGGTGTCAGGGATAATAGGGATGCTTTGGAGACAGAAATGGGCCAAGAGGCTGAAGACCAGCCTCACTGCTGTACAAGGGTACAGCTAAGACTTAAGAAGATTGTTACTTCACAACAGTGCTGATAGGGAAAAAAAAAAAAGGAAACTAGTGTAGTAAGAGGAAATCCTATTTCAAAATATCCATCCAATGTAAGTTACAGCCCTAGGAATAAAAATATTGTTGCTCTGAGAAGAATATGTGAATTTTACATGATTCTTTTCATTGCAGAAAACTGCCGTTTACGATATGCATCATGCAGTTCTAATTTTATCTATAACCATGGACTTCTTGTATTGAATATTTCCTGGTTCCTTCATAAAAATATTCCTAATACTATAGCTCAAATTTTCATAACAAGGCATCATAAAACTTCCAGAATTAACAAATAACCTATTTAATTTTACCTATCTAATATCCAGGCAGGGAAAAACAAAGAACCAAAAACCAAAAACAAGCAAACAAACAAAAACCCCAACAAAACAACAACAACAAAGCATATAAAAAAAATATTATTAATTCTCACTAAATAATAAATTAAACAATCATTAAATTCTTTCCATCCCATCCTCACCTGACCTAGGTATGAGACGTAATAAGATTTTGCTTAGACTCGACAGCCCAGATATATGCATGAGAATTATATTATCACTGTAGACTTTCAGTCAGTTAAGATTGACCTGAGTAGGCAAAATGTAAAAATGCACAAGAATTCAGGTCGCTGGGGAATTTAGAAAAGCTGGGTCTTGTACATTCAGCACCTTTCAAGCTTTGAAGAACTAAGTGATAACAAGATGTTGTCCCAGACTTAAAAACCCAATCACCAACTGAGTATGAAAGAGTTAATCATTTGAAACACACAGATAGTATCAACAAGAAAATGGTGGGGTTTAAATCTACACAAATGTTGCAAATGCATGATGCTTATAGTGTTTTCTGATTGCACTTTCTGAAGTTTTATTCATTGGAAAAAGGGTTGTTTTACATATGTATACAAAAAAAAAAAAAAAAAAAAAACCACATCATTTTTGCCTTAGACTTATCTCCTGAATAGCTGTAAGGGCTTTCAAGGCTCTTAAATTAACATGATTGATTTTTTTTTTTTAACCTTTGTATTATTTCTATATTAATTTTTCCCCCTCTTTCTTCTAAGATGTGGGATAAATTCTCTTCATCTAATGACAATAGCATTAAAAGGCTTTGATTCATCTTCTGATTTGAAGTCTCATCATGGTAGATGGAAGGAGATTTCTCTCTTCTGCTGATATTTTGGTTTGTACTCTGTTGCACAAATCTGGCCTACCCAAGAAAGCAGCAGATGCCACTTCCCCTAATCATTGCATGGAGAACAGTTATTTTTGTTTTCTCTTTGCAAGTTTGGAATGCAGCCAGTGCTGTAGAATGAAACAAAAGTCTCAAACACAATGCTAACATTTAAATGATTCAACATTTTGTATGCTTCATTCTTCTATTGTCCTGCAAGAAGGATTAGCAAATAATGTGCTAGCCCTCTCATCCAGAAACTAAAAATGCTTCACACAAAGCTTTCCTGGCATAAACAGAATACCAAGATATACTGATAGTAGTTAGGTCCTCTCTGAAAAATAAAGCTATCTTCAGACTGGAAGACCTCAATGTGAAGCTGTGTTAGGGATCACCACATCGACTAACACAGAAAAATTGGAAGTTACGAGACATGAGAGTGGATGAGCTGACCTCAAATAAGAGGACAGTAAAAATTACCTATGCTCTGCCTCTACTACATAATTTTCAAATTAAGATAGGAAATTTATGAAGGAAACACTGATTTTAGTGGGAAGCTACAGCCTAAAGTACTGAAGTATTTACCAGAATCCCCAGAAGTGATTCTTAACTGTTTGAAAATAGGTTTTAAATCAGCAAAGTTGTATCTAATTTCAGTTTGCAATAGATACTGCTATTTTTGCTCCTTTTTTTAGCTTACATATTTGCAGGCACACACAAACACACACCTTCTTTCATTAGTAAAGGAAGGGGGAAAAAATATTTGTAAACAATTCAAGAACAAGCTAAAGGTTCACTTGGAAAACCTTGTGAAGAGAAGAAAAAAATCAATGAAAATTTCCAATAGTAAAGATAAACATTTTAAAAGGTTAGAAGCTTGTGAAAACAATAAGGGCACCTGCTTTATAAGGTACTACATAAAACCAATGAGATAATAAAAATCACCTAGTGACACAAAATCTTTTGGCCTCTGTAATCTGCCTTCATGTATGGTACTTAAGGCTGTATGCCTAAAGTTTGCAGCAGAATCACTTAGCCTCAGGATCCTTCTACAAACCAAGGCTCAGGTAGAGCTTGGAAATCATGCAACGATGCTACTGAATAATCAAGACAAGGTTGAGTCCTGACATGAACAGCAGTGATACAGCATTTTTGGTATCTATGAAAAAGACCAAAACCATGCAAAAAATTATCAACCAAGAGCTAAACTGATGAAAATCCAGACACATGCAGAGAAATCTTTTTTTTCCCAACCATGTGATGCACACCAAACACCCAAGGAGAGTGCATCTTTCTTAATGATGTCCTGGTCTTCCACACAAAACTAGGTGGCAAACAATTGCCTCTTTATTCCCAGCCAGCTTTGCTACCATCAGGAATGGTAGCACTGTTTCCTAGGGTCAGACCTCTAAAAATTGACTGACCTTACTCTGTGTCATGCTGCAGGATTTACCAGCAGAAAAACTGTGAATCAGTTGGCCACTGAAAACTTTCTTACAGGACATTTTAAAAACATCTAACTAGCATATTTTAAAACTGACACTTGAATCACAGAAAAAGCTCTCATGAAGCAAATTTCATACTGAGCTGTTTCTCTAGATTACCACTTGAAGAAGGCACTAATGAGCAATGTAACTGAACAGCATCACTTTATCAACATATATTGAAACATACCTCAATTCATACAGCTCCTAATGAAGCAGCATTTATCTACCTTAGTAATTCCAAGATTTTAGAATTACTTCCTGATTTGAACAAAGAGTTTATCTATTTAGTTATTTAATATTTAATGTGTGTATTATAAAAACCCATGTGCAAGGAATTTTCTGCATTGCAACATGGTAACCAAATACCAAATGTGTTACTAGAAATGGGCAACCAGAATACAGTACATTAGAAGTTATCTTGAAGAAGACAGTTCTAGGCTTCCAAGATTACTTTAGAAATGGGCTTATTCAAAATCAAATGCAATGAGGTTTAGCTTACAAAGCAATAGATAAAAAAAAACCCAACTCTGTCATATAAGACAATAAACAGGCAAAATAAATTTATTTTTGATCACAGTTGATCTAAACTACATTGCTTCAGAGAGCCTGTAGTGAAAAATGTCTATCCTCTTTGTAAGTCTAAGATAATAAAATGGGTTTTTCTTTTCTTTTCTTTACAAACAAAATAAGCAGTTAGGGAACACAGATTTTTGAAGAGTATCCTAATTCTGTCGACGCAATGCTTGTAAAGTTTGCAAGTCATTTTGATTCCAAGGTTGCAGGCTTTTTTTTTTCCTCTGGAAAACTACTGCCACTGAAAGCAGAAAACTATCACTGTGAACCTGTCCTCAAAATAAGACTCCGATAGGGCAGTACTAATTTGCTAACTATAGAATATTGTGTAGGCTTTAATGAGCACAATAAACTTAGGAGCACAAACAGGCAATTAACCTCATTTTCTTTGCAAACAATGTCCAGAATGGTCTTTCTGCTATCATTTACCACACATAAGAAAAGAAAGTGCTTCTGGGCTTTTAGGATACAAACAATAGGTTTACCTGTCAGCAACACTACTTTTAAATATCACATGTTGCTCCTCAGGCTTGAGGCATGGGCTCAGGCAGATCTCCTGAGGTTCAACAAAGCCAAGTGCAAGGACATGGCAATTGGATTGGGGCAACCTCCAGTGTCAATATGGGCTGGGGGATAAAGGGATTGAGAGAAGCCCTGCAGAGAAGATACTGGTGGATGAAAAGTTGGACATGAACAATCAGTGTGCACTTGCAGCCCAGAAAGCTAACTATATTCTGGGCTGCATCAAAAGAAGCACAGACAGCAGGTCAACAGAGGTGATTCCCTCCCTCTATTCTGCTCTAGTGAGACCTCACCTGCTGTACCATGTCCAACTCTTGAGCCCCTCAGTATAAGAAGGACATTAATCTGTTGGAGCAGGTCCAGAGGAGAGGCACGACAATGATGAGGGAGCTGAAGCACCTCTCCTATGAAGACAGGCTAAGACAGTTGAGGTTGGTCAACCTAGAGAAGACTCATGGGAGACCTTATTGCTGTCTTTCACTACTTAAAAGGGGCTTATAACAAAGATGGGGACAGATATTTTGTAGGGCTTGTTGCAAAAGGGCAAGGATCTTCAGTACTTAAAAGGGGCTTATAAGAAAGATGGGGACAGATATTTTGTAGGGCTTGTTGCAAAAGGGCAAGGGGTAATGGTTTTAAACTAAAGAGCAGATTCAGACTAGATATAAGGAAGATATTTTTTATAATGCAGATGATGAAAACATTGGAACAGGTTGCCCAGAGGGGTGATAGGTACCCCATCCCTAGAAACAGTCAATGTCATGTTGGACAGAGCTCTGAGCAACCTGATATGGTTGAACATGTCCCTGCTTATTGAAGGAGGATTGGACTAGATGGCCTTTAAAAGTCCCTTCCCAAACTATTCTGATTCTGACTCCTGGAGAAATAATAGACAAGTCCTAGGCAGAAATAACTCCATGCAATATTAGAGATGAGGGACTGACTGCGTAGAAAGTAGAAGAAAAAGATGTGGGGTCCTGGTGGACAACAAAATGAACATGAGTCAGCAATGAGCCCCTGGAGCAAAGAAGGGCAACATCCTCCTGAGTTGTATTTGTAAGAGTGTAGATGGCAGGTATAATAAATTAAACCTTCCACTCTATTTACCATCTGTGAGGTTAAATCTGAAATGCTGATCCCAGTTTTGAGCTCCTCAGTGCAACAAATAAATGGATGTACAGAAATTAGCCCATTTGGGGTCACTAAGCTGCTCAAGAGATACAGAGCACGGAACCTTCCAGTTGAGGCTGAAAGAGCTACATTTGTTCAGCCTGGCAAAGATAAAGCTCAGGAGACTTCATGGCTGTCTACAGCTAACAAGTCAGAGAATACAGAAAAGACAGACAGGTTCTTTACAGTGAGGGTGGTGAGACACTGGAACAGGTTGCCCAGGGAGATTGTGGCTGCTCCCTTCCTGGAGGTGTTCAAGGCCACGTTGGACGAGGCCTTGAGTGACCTGTACTCAAGTGGGAGGTGTCCCTGCCTATGGCAGGTGGGTTGGAACTAGATGATCCTTGAGGTTCTTTCCAACCTTACCATTCTATAATTCTACGAAATTAAAATCCTGGACATGGCCCTGAGTAATCTGTTCTAACTAACAGGTTTATACAAGCAATTGGAATCGATGGCATATGGAGTTTCCTTTCAACCTATACATTTCTATGATTCTAAGATCATTTCTGGATTTATAGCACTCAACATTACCTCTTAGCAGTCAGACATTAGTTTCTTTGCAGTATGTTAACTAAAGAGTATTTTTGGACCACACTTTTCTTGTCCTTGATAACAGCAGTCTAAAAAACCCCAAACAAACAAACAAACAAACAAACTCCAAAAAGCTAGGTACCTGTCATGACACAGTAAAGAATCTTTGCAACTGAATCATAATTTTAAGCCAGAACAGATTATTTTAAATGCATGAAGTCAGCACTGCAAATACTTATCCAAAATACAATACTGCTTGTAATCTCAACTATAAAAAAGAGAGTATGTAACAAACTTGTAAGTCAGATAAAGAGGAAAGTTGCCTAGTTTCCAAGATGTTAAAAACACCATATGAACTCCCAAATACTACTGCTGTTTCATAGCCAAGTCATGCAAATATATAAACTCATTCTTCTTAACAGATTCTTTTACTTCTCTGTTGTTAATTGTGTATTCTTTTACTGTTAAAATTACTGTTGTTCTCAATGCAGTTTATCAGATTGGTTGCAATAAACTAAAAAGAACAAAGCCTTTGTCTTCGGCATAATGATATATCATATAGAAGTGAACGTTTCTTCACCGCAATCTCTTGCAATGACTCAGCAGAGAGCTTAAAGATTTGGTTTTTATTTATTTGCAGTATCTGGCCATTCTGATAAAAGCTTAGAAGAAATACAAGAATTAGCAATAAAAGCCCAGAACTTTCAGAAGTATGACTAAAGTACTGGAGCACTGCATCCAGTTCTGGAGCCACTATGACACGAGGCATGTGGACATGCTAGAGCATGTCCAGAGAAGGGCCACAAGGATGCTTAGAGGGCTGGAGCACCTTTGCTCTGAGGAGAGACTGAAAGAGTTGGGGCTGTTCAGTCTGGAGAAGAGGAGTCTCTGAGGTGACCTTCTTGTGGCCTTCAGGTGTCTGACGGGGGCCTACAAAAAAGCTGGGGAGGGACTTTTTAGGCTATTAGGTAGGGACAGGACAAGGGGGAATAGAGCAAAGCTGGAGGTGGGGAGATTCAGACTGGACGTGAGGAGGAAGTTCTTCACCGTGAGAGTGGTTAGAGCCTGGAATGGGTTGCCCAGGGAGGTGGTTGAGGCCCCATCCCTGGAGGTGTTTAAGGCCAGGCTGGATGAGGTTTTAAGCAGACTGACCTAGGGTAGGGTGTCCCTCCCCATGGCAGGGGAGTTGGAACTAGCTGATCCTTGTAGTCCCTTACAATCCCGACTGATTCTATGATTCTATGATTCTAAATAATCCAATAATCTTGAGTGACCAAGAAAAGGGTTTTAGATTAATGTGACGGAATTTATAAGTCATTAATAATTTACATATATTTATGTAATAAATTTTAAAAAATGAAAAGGATACATTTGAACTAGGTACATGTCAAAAGACTCTATATGCCTTTTTTGCCTTATATGCCTTTTGAAAGTGTCTTTTTTTTCAGTGTAATGATCTCTGAGCACCCAGGGTTTTACCTCTATGATGCCTAACATTGCCTCATCATCTGTGAACACTTGAGAGTTTTGTCTTGCACATTTCTACTGCTGTTTCAGTCAGACTGCTTCTATTCTTACACGAATTCCTCCAGAGACTATACCTAAGATATCGCTGCTGGAACAGGAACTGACGTCAGATCTCCCACAGCCCAGGTAAAAAAACTTTAACCAGTAGACACTGACTCATGCTGCGTCTCACCCCTCTTTACTCCACGAATTGGCAGCTCAGACCAACAACTGACTTCACATATCTGCACAGGTGCCAGGACTTCCCACCACATTATAGAAGGCAACCAACTGCCAGTCTCTGTCCTGAGAACTGCAACTGAGCCCTCCTCAAGATGAGCTCAGTAAATGCCATAATCTAAGATATTGAAAATGTAGGTGTCACCCTCCTCTCACATTATCATATACACATACCTCCTATGCTTCCAGTTCCTTAAGAGCAACAATGAGGGCTGATCAGGACAGCAGGAAATGTGATGCGGTACCTATCAGGCTGCAGATGGCAAAGGGAGAAAGGTGTCATTCTGAACATCCGGTGCCATGCTGAACAAGGAGCTTAATCTTCAGGCAGGAGAGCAGTTTCAGACAAATCATCTGTGCTTACTGTTTCCTACAGACTATTCATAGGCAATTCCAGGCAGGCTAAGGGGGTAGTTATCCTGTTTCCTTTAGACTTCATTCCAAGACATCTACTTTTCCCCAGGAGCTCACAAGGTGTCAAGAAATAGTAAGGCAGTTTTCTGGATGTAGCTACCAAAATCTTTTCCTGTACCTTGAAGTGAAGTCTTCACCAATATTCAACTATGAAATTTTACTATATTTTTTTAAACATTTGCCTGGCAACTGCCATGTCCAAAATCTGTAGAAACATCTTCTAAATGCACTAGCTACAGATTTCACAACTATAGTTTTTCTCCTAAAATCTACATCTGTTGAGTCCTGAACTGCCACAAAATAGGATTGTTACCCAGCTTTCAAAAAAGGAAATGCACAAGTTACTTCAATTTTACTCCAAATATTAGTAAAGCTACTAGAAAAAAGCAAGTGTTCTTTACCAATCATGGAATCATAGAATGGTAAGGTTGGAAGGGACCTCAAGGATCATGTAGTTCCAACCCCCTGCCATAGGCAGGGACACCTCCCACTAGTACAGCTCACTCAAGGCCTCCTCCAACCTGGCCTCGAACACCTCCAGGGAGGGAGCAGCCACAACCTCCCTGGGCAACCTGTTCCAGTGCCAATGTCAAGAATGAAAATATAAGCATAATACAACAGTAGGTCAGTAATTTATTTTTCAAAAGCTCCAACTTCAATAATGTTTAAAATCACAGTGCAAATGTGGAAAACATCATCACATAAAGCACAGACTTCTAGTGGAAAGAACTGGCTACGTAACCTGGAGTCAGATGACCCAGATTCAACCTAACTCCTCTACCAACTCAGGGCTTATCTACCCAGGGAAAACAACCTTCTCCTACAGCTTCTCCTACAGACACTCTTACGCCATTGTGGGTGTTAGGAGGAAGTTCTATACAGTGAGGGTGGTAAGACACTGGCTGCCCAGGGAGGTTGTGGTTGCTCCCTCCCTGGAGGGGGTCAAAGCCAGGTTGGACGAGGCCTTGAGCGAGCTGTACTAGTGGGAGGTGTCCCTGCCTGTGGCAGGGGGTTGGAACTAGATGATCCTTGAGGTGCCTTCCAACCTTACCATTCTATGATTCTATGATTCATCCTAAAATTCCTTTGTTTGAGAAATTTAGTATGCTTTAGAATTTAACTGAAGACAGCACAGAATACCGTGTTTATATTTCATATGCCGTCTTATTTTATGAGAGGTTCAGTGCGTAAACAAGATTTGATAAGGCTCATAATAATCAGTATATCAATTGGTGCTTTGATTTATTTAAAGGATAAATTACCAAAAAATTGTGTTATATAAATCAAAGTAATATTTTTAATCTGAATGTATTCAAGAACTAAGTCTAGATCCTCAGTCATACGTACATAATAATATGTAATTGGGGTTTTTTTCCCTTAATTCTTTAATGATTATGCAAACCATTATATTTTGACTTCTTTTCCTCAGCAAATCAAAGAAATCTTACCGAGTTCTAGATACAAAAGAATTTTAAGCTTTATTTCTTGAAAAAGAAGACAGAAAATTTGCTTCTCTTAGGTGAAAATTAAAGACGTTTCCATTATCTATGCACAAATTAATGTGCTAAGTTGCATGTTAGCCTGTAGTCACTTAGGACACTGTATTTAGAAATTAGTTTAGTTTATACTGGTTATGTATTTTTTATGCAGCATCTTTGAATGGTAAATTAAACACAATTAATAGGTGAATATAAAAACAAATGTGCTATGTCTACATAAGATACGGAAACTAAAATAGGCCATTTCAACTTATTCTTGATCAAAACATAGGTTTAACCTATAAAGGTGCTTACTTTTCATCTGAATGAAATGTCTTAAAGGTACAGGTAGTCTTACTATTTATTTATGTTTGTTACAGAACTGTCATGCAGTAACTATGTTCCCTGACAGCCCTTGGCATTTCAGTAATCAATATGCATACTTGCTTGTTTGTACAAACTACTTAACACTAGTCTGACAAGTGTGTTTTGAATGGAAATTGCACTAGGAAAAGACCTTAAGCTAGCATTGTCTGATATAATGAAAACAAAATTTATTTACAGCCGAGTATCACGTACAAAATAGCACTACGGGAATTATTAAAGACATATTTCTCTTGAAAACTTGTAATATTTCTTCACAAAACACTGAATCAGTAAGTACTACACAATAAATAAAAGCCCCGCTTGTTTTGCCTTGGATAGAGTTAAGTTTCCTCATAGTAGCTGCTATGAGGCTTGTTTAGATTTGTGATGAATAGTGCTGATAACACAGGGATGATTTAGTTACTGCTGAGCAGTGCTTACATAGCACCAAGGACTTTTCTGCTTCTCAGACTGCCCTGCCAGCAAGTATATCGGGGGTGCAAAAGAAGTTGGGAGGTGACACAACTGGACAGCTGACCTCAACTGACCAAATGGATACTCCATACAGTATGATATTGTGTTCAGAACTAAAACCTGGAGGAAGAAGAAGGGATGGCAAGATATTCACAGTTATTGTGCTTCTCTTCTCAAGTAATGGTTGCATATGATGAAGCCCTGTCAAATGCCTCTGACAGACATATGATAAAGCATTGCAATTTGCTAGTTGCATTAGTAAAAAAAAAATAAATCAGATATTGCATTAAAACAGTGAGAGTTTCTCACACTTTTTGTTCCTTTAAATAAAAGATTGTTGCTTTTTATAAATATAGAATCATAGAA